>BJBW01011947.1:0-46798 GCA_004320125.1 Scolopax mira
TGTGCTGCAGAATGGCACTCAGGATGATCTGTTCCATCACCTTCCCATGCACTGAGGTCAGACTGATGGGCTTGTAGTTCCCCAGATCATCCTTCTGACCCTTCTTGTGGGTGGGCATCACATTTGCTAGATGCCAAACTGGGGCCACACCGGTTTGCCAGGACTGCTGGTAAATGATGGAGAGTGACTTCCTCAAGCACTTCTACCAGCTCCCTCAGTACCCTTGGGTGGATCCCATCTGGTCCCACAGACTTGTTTGTATCGAGGTGTTGGAGCAGGTCCTTCACCACCTCCCTTTGGATGACAGGGACTTGATTCTGCTCCCTGCCCTTATCTGCTGGCTCAGGGGTCTGGGTACTCAGGGGACACCCTACTCCACTACTAAAGACTGAGGCAAAAAAGGCATTCAGCACCTCAGCCTTCTCCTCATCCTTTGTCACTACGTTACCTCCCATATCCAATACTGGACGGAGGCTGTCCCAAGTCCTCCTCTGGCTACTAATATATTTATAGAAATTCTTTTTGTTGTTTTTAACATGCTTCCCCTTAAAAAAATAGCTCCAAACACAAATTACTTGAAATGATGCAATCCATGCTTTTTTTCCCCTTGTAAAACCAAACATTTCACCTTAATCATAGAATCACATGGGGTTGGAAGGGACCTCTGGAGATCATCTAGTCCAATCCCCCCACCGGAGCAGGTCTACCTAGAGCAGGTTGCACAGGAACTTGTCCAGGTAGGTTTGCAAATGTCTCCAGAGAAGGAGACTCCACCACCTCTCTGGGCAGCCTCTTCCAGTGCTCTACCACTCTCACAGTAAAGAAGTTCCTCCTCATGTTTAGGTGGAACTTCTTATACTCCAGTTTGTGCCCATTTCCTCTTGTTCTGTCCCTGGGCACCACTGAGAAAAGACCAGCCCCGTCCTCCTGACACCCTCCCTGTAAGTATTTGTAACCATTGATCAGATTCACTCTCAGTCTTCTCTTCTCAAGACTAAAAAGACCCAAAGTGATAATTCATTTGAACTTTCCTCCCTGGGATATGATCTGGAGAATGCCCCATTCTGCAGAAACACACAGGCAAGACCAGAGTGACCCATCCTGTTGCTTAACCTCCGGCTCATCCCCCAGGTTTACGGAGCTGCTGCATCCCTGGAGCAGCCCACGAGCACTGGGGATGCCAGGTGGCATCCTTCCTCAGGTTGCTCCTTCCCCAGAAGTAATCCCCCAGTGGTAACTCCTTATTTTTGGCCCCAAATGAGGTAGGGTTTCGCTCTAGAATAACACTTAATAAATGTTTGCATCAATTAGCAGAACATGACATTGCATAGCCTCATTCCCCACCACAAGCTGCCAGCCCGGGCTGGTGCTGGTGCTTGGAAAACAGAAGGCCATATGGTAAATACTGCAAAAAAACTCTAATATATACAACCCTAAATGCTTTTTTCAGCTGATCAGATTTTATGTGGTTAATCAAAGTTTGTGCGATAGGCATCAGAGCCCCAGGGCTCCAAAATACCCAGGTGCTGGTGTTTGGTCCCATCCCTCTTTCCTCCCCTGAGAGCATCTCTCCTTACCCTGAACACGGGCACTAGTGTGGATAAGGGTGCTCTGAGCTGCCGAGTAACTGACCAAACTCCCCTGGCTAATTTTCTTAGGACAAAATGATGCTCCTCAAAGTAAAGATCAAAAAATGCCCATTCAGCCCTCAAGCGTGGCGTGCCCTTGCACTTGTCAGCTGAACACTAGAATTTCCTCCTCTATGAAGCTGGAAAAGTATCCAATCCAGGTCGCTCCATGCTCTATAACGAGCAATTACTCCTTTCAAAAGTAAGATGAAATAAGAACCATTCCCATAATCACCTACTGGATTTTATCAGCATGTTTGGGTTACGCTTTTGCCCCTTTGGCTAATGCCTAATTGATTCTTTAATCTTGACAACTTTTTTATTGACTGATACAAGAGCTATTTAGCCCATCAGCAGCAGGAAAGGAGCCTGCAAACCCTCCGAGACCCGCGACACGGTGCTAGGATGACCTCATCCGAAGCCAACACTTTATTTGATAATCTATCACTTATTTATTATTCTAACTAACTGCTTGCAGGTGGTGTGATTTTAGTATAATTGTCCCAGCAACAGGCACACACAGGGAAAAAGCTCAGCAATGTGCAATCTTATCCGGAGCTGCTACTGCGGAGGAAGCAGGCTCCCAGCCTCTGCTGAGGGAAACAGGGGAAAAACTGGCATTTTGGTGACGTGAAGGGTATGGCAAAATCCCACTGACTGTGGAAAACTGAAGGCAGAACAGGATAGAAAACCCCAATGCCACTGGTGGGGACCTGCACGGTGTCCAGCATCGTGGCTGGGACACAACTTACAGAGGGGTTACTTGGCACCACAGCTCAGCTCCTTTTTCCTTACCTGCCTGTGTTCAAAACCCGAGGAAACTGAGGATTTTAGGCAGTGACAAGGTACCAGGACGTCCTCCCAGAGGCTTGTACTAGGGTAGTGTGGTCCTGGCCTCCCAATAGGTCAGTGCTGGGATCACCTAACGGAGCAGCACGGATGGCACGTAGACTCCAGAAGGTTTAGGCCAGCACATCCGATGTAAAATCCTGCATATATAAAGAACACAGTTTTGGGGTTTATTTCTGGATGTCTCTGTATTGTTTTTTCCCTACCATAGCCCTGGGGTGAGTTCTCATCCCTTTGCCATCCCACCTGCAGCAGTGGGGCGATGGGGGTGGACACCCCAAGAGGTGCCTTCAGCTCAGCCCTGGGTAAGCCTGAAGCCACCCCATGACACAAAGCTGACACTCCTGCCTAGAGGCTCCCCCAAGGATGTCCTCTCCAGCACAAAACAGGGGGTTTGCTGCCTTCCCAGCCCCAGGGGGGGCTGCTCCCTTCACCCCCCCTGCCAGGCTCCCCAGTCTGGAAGCTGAGAGGCAGCGGCAGAGAGAAACCAGCCCATGGATTGACAGCAAGATTCCAAGGCATCCAGCAACAGGCTTTTAAGACCAATTAGTCCCGCATTAGTCTCCAAGACTTTTGAGCTAGAAATCCCCTCAGGATTCGTGCCACTTACAGTGTTTTCCCAGCGAGGGAAGGGTTTGAAGATGAGGAGGACAGTACCGGGAAGCAGCACTGGGAGCAGAGGAGGTGCCTGTCTGTGTTTTGTGCCTCCTCCTCCTCTGCCCAAGCTCTTTCAGCCAAGCCAAGGCCCTCAGCAAAAGAGGAGAATGGCATTTTGAGTGGCAAGACCCCGTTGCAGCTTCAGTTTTAACCCCGGCTGGGGGGAAAAAAAAATAGCAGGGGGTTGAGAGAATCATTTTTTCATCAAAATAAAAATTGATCCATAATGAAAATAGACTTCTAATGGGAAAAGTTTAGCGCAAATGGAAGCTCTTAAAAATTCTTTTGACTGACAATAACCTGAAGACCCTCCAGGAACTCCAGCCCAGAATAATCAGATTAAATGAAAACTAATATACAATCCTGAAATTCATCCCATGCTGGTCTAAACTTATAGCAGCTGGGTAATTTAGCCTACAGGTTTCTGCCTCATGCCCAGCAGTTCACACTGAATTGTTTAGCCAAACTTAATCTACTGGGAAGGAAAAACGCTCTTTCCTTTAATATGTGTTAAAGTAAAGCCAGCTTCTAAAAGCAGCTGGGAGCAGGGAAGGTATACAAATACACATATTTTCTAGGGGAACTCCCAGACTGAAGGTTGGCTACTTTAAAACAAATAACTACAGTTTATAAGTGACCCAGGAATAGGGAAATCTCTGGGTTGGTGCACTGTAGCTGCTAGAAGGGATAATACCAGCACTGCCCCGTGACCCCCACACAAGGACATCGCAGAGGAACAAGCTCAGGTTCTCCAGCAGCTCCTCACCACTGACCCTACTGCAGGGCCCACGAGCCCAAACACAAATCAAATCCACACTGTTATCTGGAGAAAGGTTTGAAAATACAGTCTGGGTGGATCTGGAAAAAAAAAAAATCAAATAGAAGGAATGACTTTCCCCCAAATCTTAGGGTTTTTACACCAACCCTAGATGTTTGGTTTTTTTAAAGGAAGTCTGCCAGTTCCAGGGGTTTGGCAAGGGGAAATGCCCAGTGACCACTGTGATGGTGATGGAATTGGGAACCTCTCTGTGTTCCTGCATCAGAAATAAACCCCGATGGGAAAACAGAGCTTCTAAATACAAATCCATCCTTAATGCTTTTCTAGCTGAATCTTAAATGCCTGTGCTGCACAGTAACACACAGCACAGATTTCCATCTTGCCAGCAGAAGACGGCTCTCCTAGACAGCTTGGGACAGGTAGGTGACTTATAAAGCCCTGAATGCCCTTGGAACTTTAGTCAATGAAGTTGAGCCAAAGCCTTACATGGAGGGCAGGGTGATAGAGTGACCAATGAATCCAGCCCCACTGGAGACCTTTGGATGGTCTGATCCAACCTCCCACATCTTCTCATTGACCTGGGCATCGTTCCTTCCAGCTCACTTCAAAAACCACTACTGGGTCTTCCCAAATTATGCAAGCACAGATCAATTTAGCTATTCTCTGTGTATGAGAGATGAGCTAAAATCCATCTGCCCATATATATTCCCCAGCAGCAACAACAGGAATAGACATTTACATGCAATATTAAAACAAAACAAAAAGCCTGAGAAGGCTTCCTTTTTTCAGGGGAAGAACAGCCCAGACGAGCTCGGCCAGGGCTGCAGGATCTGACCCCGCCGCAGCCCGTGGCCAACATGGGGAAATACAAACCCAGCTGTGCTTGCTAGGGGGTCTCATGCTTTCAAAACGCTGTAATCTTGGCAAAAGGGGAAAAAACAGCTGGTCCAATCCTGCAGCCTGGACCTCTTGCCAGCTGGCATCACTGGGCCAGTACCTGCCGCTGTGGTGGTCACCCCCAGGACTCGCCCTGGGGAGCCCTGGCTTTGGGTGTGTGGCAGAGCGGGTGACCCCAGGACCTGGCAACAGGTCTGTGGGCTGCAGAAGTGAAAAACACTTGCAAAAATGTCAGGAAAAATAAAGTCCAAGCAAGGAGACTTCTACAGCTACAGAAAGCAAGGCTGAAGGGAACAATCTGCTCCGAGGGACTGGCCCCAGGAATTCGTGGGTGGGCTGGGGTTTGGATGTGCAGAAAATTGAACCTGTTGTGCTTGATCACCTGCAAAGGGAAACTCATCTACCAGCAGGACAGGACCCTGGGTGCAAGCGTCCACCATGGTCCCTTGTCAGGCATATCCCCACCACGTGCAGGGACAGGAGCTTGAGTTTCAGCACAGGTTAAACACAAGCATCCTCCAGCCTGTGACTCCTCTCCCCAGGAGGACACATAAGGGCCACTCCAGCCTTTCTTCTCCAGGGTGGCAGCAGGGACCCTGCTAAACGCAAAGAGGTCACCCAATCACATCCATTGTCACAGTCAAAAAGCTCCAGGGCTGGGACAAGCCAGCGGGCAAGAAGCTGGGGACACTTTCCCAAGCCAAGAGCCATCACCAAGCGAGTACTGAATGCAGTGGCTCGCTTGGGTTTCAGAGGGGGAAGGCAGCCTGTCCCGAGTCTGGCCATCCCCAGGGAACACGTGCAGAACAAATTTGGAGGGGCTGAATGACACCACCATCCTAAGTGCAAACATCAAAGCATCCTTGGTGGGGGCTCCCTGCAGCCCTGCTCCCCTGCATCACCTATTCCCCACGGGGACCCTGCCCAGGAGCAGGGGAGGAAAGGTGTCAGTTTGTGTGCACACAGGGGTCTCTCCTGGCTTTTTCCTCCCCACCTGAGATTTTGTGGGTGATGTACTTGAGGAAAGCTGGCTGCTGCCCTGCACTGAGCAACCGGGGCCACACTCGGGGACAGGGGAGCACAGCTTGCAGAAGATGCATTCGTAATACCCCGAGGGTCAATAACATCCATCTAGGAAAAGAAAATAAAAAATAAAGCTGCTTATTTTTGTCCCCCTGAGATGCCCTGGTTGTAGGAGACTGAGCTGCCCAGGGCTGACACGGGGTGAGCACCCACCTGGCCACGTCCTTCTCTTCTTGGCACTAGTGGCTCTGGGACCTAGTTGGACCTCACAGAGAAAGAGTAGGAGGGAGTGGGATTAGATCAGGCTCTGGATCAGGGGATGAGCTGGGAGAACACAGCTAAGAGAAGAGAGTTGTCACAGGGAGGGGTTCAGCTGGTCATTGCTTTGACAGATGGACCCAAACCCTGCCCCTGAGAGCTGGTGGAGTTTATGTCGGGACCCTAATCCCCTCTGCCAGGTGCTTGGTGGGTGTCCCTCTCCCATCTTCAAAGACGTCTGAGGAAGAGGAGCTTGGCAGGAGCAGACCTCAGACAGAGTTATCTTTCAAATGGATTTACAGTGCGCTGACTTGGGAATGCCACAAAAGTTTTACTTCCAGCACTGAGCTCAGGGTAAAAAAAAAATCTCTGCAAGAAAACTTCTACTCAACAGATAATACAATGTGGTTCCGATTTCCTCAGCCCCTCTAAATAATTTTTTCTTTTTTTTAAAAATTTTGTCCCAGGGAAACGTTTCTAATTTAATCCCCTGCATGCACCTTCCTCACTGCCTTTGAATGTGTATTATCTTCCAGCCAGTACTCCAGAGTGGAGCGAGGATTTTTGATTTAAAAAAGAAAGAAAAGAGAGAGAGAGAAAAGAAAAAAAAGCTTAACAAGCACAATGCGCAGCAAACAGGAATGGAAATGCTGGTCTGTGTTCCATTATCCCTGACCCAGAGGTTGGAAACCAAAAGAAATTAATTAAATTGGGGAGGGGGTAGGCCAGCACTGTTTGCTGCTGGTGACCAGCCCGCAAGGGGTGCCTGGGGGATGTCCGTCACCCATCAACCATCACCCACGCAGGGGGGCACCCTCATGGTGTTATTTATACTGTAATTAAAGCTCCTGGCACCCCCGGAGCAGGATGGGGCTGCCTGCCTGCACCAGCGTGTTCGCGTTACAGCCAGAGGACAGATGGGGACGGGGAGCAGACAGCATGGCTGGGGCAGAGAGTGACTTTTAACAGCGGCTTAAAATCTCTCCCATTTGCCTGGAGGACCCCAAGGCAGGGAACCCCAGCACAGGGCTGGGTGCAGCTGCTGAGGTGGGATCTTAAATGGCTTTTCTTGCAGCAAGCCTCTACCTGGGAGCAGGGTTGCAAGTGGGCAAGGACACTGCTGGTGGCAGGGGACAGTGGGGCACGGGCTGTCCTGGGTGCTGGGAAGGTGAAAAGTGCCTTTTCGTGGGAGGTTCCACAATCCCGTCAAGGCAGAGAACATATGGACCAAAGTGCTGCTCTTGGCCAACTCACCTCCCAAAAAAATCCTGCCAAGTGCCTGACTGCCCACAGTGGGACAGGGTCATGGGACGGGGTCCAGCCTTGCTCCGTGGCTCCATTCCCTTGCTCTCCAGGGCTCAATTTCAGCCGCGGGAGAAGAAAAATCAAAAATAAACAAAATGCTTCAAATAACATTTGGCAAAGAGGTAGGTGCAGGCAGCGCCCGAGCTCACACTGGAGACAATGTCATGTGAACCCACACCATTGTCTCACCTGCCCATGGAGACATGGACTTCCCCCCCCTCCATTGAACTATCTCAAGGGACACAACCTGGCCTCCGTTGTCCCCAGCCCCTCGGGCAGACTGGCCAAGCCAGGAAGGATGATAATGGGAGCGAGATGTGGGATCACAGCGTTTGCCCTCATCCCTCCACACGGTAATCGGAACAAAATGTTCTTCCATTGTTTGCAGAAGAGCATTGGTTTCCAACTATGGCAAATATTTAGGAAAACACAATTGAGTCATAAATGTTATTTACAATTTGGAGCACCCTATATGTTGCTCCAAGCCCCACAATTAAACTATTTGTCTTGGTTTGAAAAAGACCTGGTAACATATAGGACTTTCCCAGTCCCTGGCCAAGAACGTTAACATCTTGCAGAAGCATGGCGGCTCCAAGCGATGGGCTCTGCACCTTCACAGCCATCATGGCTTTCTTGGGTGCCAACTGCCTGCCATCACTCCCTGCCTGCTGGCTCGTCCCCAGCAAAGCTGGGCACCTCTTGGCTCCCTGCAGAGCCTGCGCCGCTGGTCCCCAGGACCTTGGAGCCTGGAACAGTGATCAAACCCCTGGACACAACACCAGACACTTCCTCAAACACAAATCATAGAATCATAGAATCACATATATCATTTAGTCCAACCCCCCTGCCAGAGCGGGTCCACCCAGGGCAGGTTGCACAGGAACTTGTCCAGGCAAGTTTTGAATGTCTCCAGAGAAGGAGACTCCACCACCTCTCTGGGCAGCCTCTTCCAGTGCTCTACCACTCTCACAGTAAAGAAGTTCCTCCTCACGTTTAGCTGGAACTTCTTATACTTCAGTTTGTGCCCATTTCCTCTTGTTCTGTCCCTGGGCACCACTGAGAAAAGACCAGCCCCATCCTCCTGCCACCCTCCTTGTATTTGTAACCATTGACCAGATCCCCCCTCAGTCTTCTCCAGGCTAAAAGACCCAAGTCCCTCAGCCTCTCCTCATAGGAGAGATGCTCCAGGCCCTTAATCATCTTTATGGCCCTTTGTTGTACCCTCTCCAGCAGTTCCCTGTTCTTCTTGAACTGGGGAGACCAGAACTTTGATTTAAAGCTCCAAATGGGGTCTCCCCAGGGCAGAGTAGAGGGGCAGGATGACCTCTCTCGATCTGCTGGCCACACTCCTCATATAAGAGCACATGTAAGGCACTTAAATGAGTGCTGTGACACCCAGGACTCACCTTATTTATTGCCTGTCACCTTGTCCCTGGGGGAGCTGGCATGTCCCCAGCGAGCCACATTGGGGCAGGTACTGGGGGACTGCACCCGGGGCTGGTCTGCCCCTCTGGAGCTGCTGCTTTTAACATTTTTAGAAAAAAGTAAAAATACCCCAATGAGTGGAGCTCCGTCCGGTTATGCAAGGGCTGTTTGCTTTAATCCCCTTCCAGAAATAAACTCCCAGGGTTGCCCATTTGGTGCACACAGTCAAAAAAGGGGGAGAAATGTGTGAAAATGGCATTTCTGTGCCCGCATCCACAGCCCGCGCCGCCCCGCACCAGTGCCAGAGTTACCTGCTGGTTTGCTTTTCCCACTGGGGACTGGGTTTTCTTTCCAAACCACATTCGGCTGCTTTTGGCACATCTCACATGGGATGGGATGGACTCAGCTGGATGAGCCCCAGGGGACAGGGGCAGAGAGATGGCCACCTCCTCTGCCTCTCACGGTGCCCACCGGTCCCATCTGGGTTGGTGGCCCCCAGGGAGGATGGCTGTGCCCCGAGCAGCTTCAGAGCCTTGCACACACACAGCAACACTTCTCCCCTCTCGTGTGGGGGCTGAATTTCCTCTGGAAGGGTGAAAGCCTTACTGTAAGCTTTCCAGCCCCACTGGAATTCCTCCCCAGGGAGCCAAGGCGAATGTCACGGCACAAACCCAGGGGGAAAAGCCTGGTGGCCCCTTCCCTGTGCTTCTCCCTGCCCTCTCCTTCTGGGGTACGTGGTGGTGCAGGTGGTGGCACTGGATTGTGCCCATGGGATGGGCTCCTCTGGGCTGGTCAGACACCTCCGGCACCAAACTCCGCCAGCTCCCCAAACGGGCAGATTTCATCCCTGGGGCTGCTGACAAAAAGCACCAGTTATAAAAATCCCAGGTTAAGCAAACAGGAAGGCGCAGCCCCGTGCATCTGTGCTGCCAGGCCAGGGCCTGTTAAAACAAGAGCTGTTTAAAGGTGGTGGGGCTGGCAGCAGACTTGTTGACTCCAGATGCCTTTCCAAGCCGGTCACTGCCGCCCAGGAGCATCGGCAGCAATGGGACATGGGGACAGGGGTGGCCACACAGGGCTCTGCTTGTCCTGGGGCCTGAGTCACCGAGCCCACACGGCAGCTCCAGCGAGGAGCTATTTTCGGGTTTCTCAGTAAACCTGTGGCTTTCTGCAGGCAAGCCCTGATACAAGGGGGGTTTATGCATTACACAGGTTGCTTTGATCTGATCTTTTTTTTTTTTTTCCCCTCCCCTGCAAGAAGAGACGTGTGCAGCAGGATGTGCTAACAAGCAATCAATTATTATAAACCACCCCTGCCAGTTGCTGGCCGTTTCAGACACCGTCCATATTTTTGCTCTCACTCCCCTCCCATCACTGTGATTTTGGACTCACCAAGTGGTGGGACAATCTGGAGTGATTTTAAACACGGCCCCAGAGGAAGGGAGGCTCAGAAGGGAACAGGAGTGATAGGGGAAATTCAGGGTGAGGTCCCAGGGTGTTTTCCCCAGCCTGGGGGGCACTGCCCAGCCCCAGCTTGCTGTGCTGCTCTGGGGACAAACTGTGGGACAGCCACATCGTGCCTGGTGGGCAGGACATGTAGCTCAGCCCCATCATTAACCTGCGGTGAGAAGGTGGTAACCGGGCCTTTCCCAGGGTGACAGTGAGGGCAATGTGGGGACAGCTATGTTGGGAATAAAGAAGCTTTGATGGCTCAAATGCCATGTGCTGGCAGTGCACACGGATGGCATGGGATGGCATGGGACAGAGAAGCAGTGCCCCATGCTGTGCCAGCATCACCTCAGCATGCAGCAGCAAGACCAGGCTGCTCTGCCTGATGCTGGGCTCCAGGGAAGCTGTGAGCAAGCACAGGTTCCCGAGGCAGGAGATCACCCCAAAAAAACTCACCTTGCACCTCTACAGCCATCACACAATGCAGTGGGTCAGGGAAAGTAACACCAACACCTCCCCCAAACTAATCAAAGTATTTGTTCTTCTTTTGTCCAAACTCTAGAGCTGATGATTCCCGAAGGGAACAGACTGGCAAAAGAAATCAACCATCAGGCAAGGCCACAGCGAGAAGGATGAACAGAAAGAAACAGAAAGGTGAGAAAAATCAGACCACAACAGCAGGCGAATGGGTTGGTGGGGAACCTTCTGTAAAATAGATATAAACAAGAATATGGATAAAAAATACAGAGAAAGGCAAGACATGTAGTTTATGAGCGTGCTGTCCCTCTTCCCCAGCTGGTCCCTCTTGACCTTGCTTGTCCTCTTCCATCAATCCTGCATGGGGTATGGCCAGTTCCTGTCTTCATAAAACTTCTTCAGGCCCTGGAGGTTGACAGGGGGGAAGTAAGGGCCGATCCTCTTCCGAATCCACCACCTTCCCTCGCTGGCATGCTTTCCACCAAGTTGGCTGAATTTGTACTTGAAGTGTTCCCCTCGGATCCACCTGCAGAGAAACAAAGCACACCCTGCTCAGGGGGGGCTGGAACCGCTGCTGGATGGAGAAGGAAAGGCATCAGACCCTATTTATCATCCCCTCGAACTGGAGTTTTTGAGCCTTTCTGTAGATGGATGGAGAAATCAGCGTTTAAGGGCACTCAGCCTGGCTGGCTCCTGCATCCTGGTGCCCCATCCCTCCCTGGGATGCTTGCAGCCGGAGGCAGCGATGCAGCAGTTCCCACTGGAGCGAGGCATCAGGGAGCTCCCGGGCTCCTCTCGATGCATTTTTGGAACAATGCACAAGAGAAGCTTTAACACCTCTGTCCAGCATGCTCCCCACACGCCCCTCTACAACCACGTTTGAAAAAATAATAAGAAAAATCAGGAAAACTTTTTTCTTTTTCTTTTCTGAGAACATCTGTGGAGTATTTCTGCCCAGGACATTTTTAGGTACAGAGCCCAACTGCTGCCCCAGCTCCCCCCAGCATCCCTCTGCCCCAGCCAGCGGCTGCTCCTTCTGCTCCGCAGCTTATTAGCGGGGCTACGAGTGCATCTGTTTTCTGGCCGCCCTGGGAGTTGACAGAAAAGGAGATTTTAAAACAGTGCAGAAAGAAGCATTCATCAGTGTCGCGAAACACATTCGGAGGCCAACCGTGCCGCTGGGTTCGGGAGGTTTGGTCCCACTTGATGTAGGGCATGCTGACAAGAGAAGGAGTAACACCCCGCTCCTCCAGCGTTGTGGTCCCTGTTTGCAGAGTGCATCGCTGCATTTGCTGGATAAGTTCATAAAATAACCCACAATATAAAAATGTCAAAGTCATGTCAATGCTCATTTAAACCCGCTTTGCTTCGCTACTAAAATACAAACCCTGCTACTGAGCAGGGCACCGCGCTCCCGCAGCTGCTGGCTCCCGGGGCTGCACCTCGGGCAGCCATAAAGTTCCTTCCTACTGCTAAAATAATTAGGGATGACTCCTGTATATTTGCCATCAGCGCTCACCTTCGTACCACTCCGACGGGAAGCAGGGGAGATGGCAGACGAGGGATAAAACTGCACCCAATTAAAAGGTCTGCTGCAATCACAACTTGACAACTCAATTTAAATCTCGCTGGGTACCCAGAAATGATTCTCCTAACAAAACACATCATGGCCATCACTTGCTGCTGACTTTTCTGATTGTCTCCTGGCTGGAATGAAAATAGGACAAACATCTCCACGTTTCCCCCTTCACTGAGGATGAAGGTGGGATCCAAGGAAGTCACCTGGGGACTACACTGGGAGCTCTAATTAAAGCTGCTGGTAGAGCTGGGTGACAAGAGAAACATGGGAACAGAGATGTCCCCCAGTATGTCACTGCTCCGTGGCACAGCATCCTGGGCCACCCCGACCAGTTGGTGGAGGGCTTCAGGGAGGCAGGATACCAGCCCTCAAATAGGGGCAGGTAAATGGGGTAAAGAGGAGGGGGCAATGCCACAGCCCCAGCTGGGGCTCGGGCTGCACAAACCTGCATCTCATCACCATAAACGCTGCCCTGCAGCTGCTGGCTTCATTACAGTCAGGGCCATTTCTACACCCTCTCTCCCCCCTCCTTTTCTGAGGCTGCTAAAAGTCAAACGGGGGCTGAAGTGTTACTCCCACAGTGTTTACTTCGCAGGAGCACAAAATTTCCTGTTAATAATTAGAGCATTACTGAGCAGCAACGTTCCCGTGGGTCCAGGTAGCCTGCAGGCTCCTGTCCGGGATGGATAGAGATTTCCAAGCTGTGCTGCTTGATTGCTTTTTGGAATTCAACAAACACATCCACCTCCCAAGAAACCTTCAGTGGCTGATTTTACGTCAGTCCATCTCCAGCTAGAAGCCTCCCTCCGTCTGACACTTCAGGGTTTTTCCCCCCAAAAAATCTGTGGTCCCGTCTCCACATACCCCCACAACATGGGTCTAACGGGGTGCTCCACGCTGAAGAAGCAATCTGCAAACCCCTTCTGGCAAAGTGCCTATTTTCTAGACAGGAACATACAGAGAAGAGAGCATTTGACTTAGTTGACTTATCCCAGGGCAGACCTAGGAGACCTCAGAAGATGCCAGCTCTCTCTGCTCAGACACAGGAGCGCCTTCTCCCCAGCCTCAAGGACTGTCCTAGAACCCCTCTGGAATGAGAATTTCCTTGTCCCTTTCGAATGGGTTTGCCTGCCCAGATTAAATAATATCTATCATCTGATTTGGTATGATTTTTCCCATATGTTCTCTGTCTATTAAAATGTTTGCTATCAAAGGGATTGGCATGTAAAACTAGAACCGTGTGAGCATTAAAGCGACCACATGCAATTGAAGATGCATTTTTGTGGCATAAAGTTTGCGTTTCTATCTGACTATGTTTCAGGGTCTTCTCTTCAGAGCCTAAATCAATCTGAAGAGTCCCCCAAGACCTCTAACCTCTAACTTCAGCCACTCTCTTTGTCCCAGCCACGGTCACTCTGCTTCCCACAGCCTGCTCCACCTGAGCCATGAGCTGGAGTGTTGGGATGCACAGTCCATATCTAGATGACAAGATCCATGGAAGAGGAACCTGCACAGCTCTGTGGAGTTTGTAAAGCTCATGGAGCTGATTTCTTCCAGGGGCTGAACCACTCACCCAGTGATGAGCTATGAAGCCCACACCACAGCCCATGGCTCTTCACTGTTCTGCGCTACCAGTGCTTCTCTGGGATGCAAGATTGAAGGTTTTCATTCTGGTAACTGGAGACATCAAAGAGCCTTTACCTGGCTACAGCAGCCAACATGTGCTGCGGGATGGAGGAACTCCAGCAGGAATGCCTCTGAGCATCAGAATACCTCTGAGCATCAAAATATGCTGGCAGCATCCAGACCTCACACTATCAGTCTTCTCCATCATTCCTGGGATTATAGGCTGTGGGAGAAACATGGAAAACCTGGAACCCATGGGAATCTTTCCTTGCAAGTCTCATAGATGTAAAAGCTGCAGACTTTAATACTCACTGGAGCTCCTCATTTCAGGCCTCATAGAGTTTACAAGCTACTCCAGTATTTACAACCTACCTGGGTGCCTCAGTCCTGAAGTTACAGGGTTTGGAAACTCCTCTGGTGCTGCCTCACTGGACCTGCTCCCTCCTCCCAGGATTCAGGGAGCAAACCTGCTCCTCCACTAACAGGGCTGAAGCATTAACCCCCTCAGAGTCCATCATTTCAGGGCTCACAGAGTTTACAAGCATTGCTTGGAGCCCTGGACAACTTGTAACTCAGGCAAGACACACACACATATGGTTGCCCACAGATTAGGAAACTGCTACAAGCTGTGGATCACCTTATCAGCAATTGCTTGTGATTTTTGCAACTCTAGGGCTTAGGTGAAGACTTTGTGGCTGGTGGAAGGGATCCACAGGTCTCCGAGCCCTCTCTAATGCAGGAAACTGCTGGCATGTGTGAACCCTGCCTGCTGCTCTTTCTTGCTGAGAAAGAGGAACATCTTCAAGGAGGTTGTGAAGCATCTATCTGACTTCATCTTCGTTAACAGCAGTCTAATGCCACAGGTCACTCATACTTGGAGAAGGATGAGCAAGACCTATGTTTCAGAGGGGACAGACAGAAAGGTCAGGAAGGAAAATCCCAGCTGCAAGCAGTTTCCCAGGATTTGTTGAGCAAACACAAGCCGGCAGCTTCTCCTGGCTCCCTGGGAAGCACCAGGTACCACAGCTGGGTGGGGAAATCAGGTTGAATCAGCTGAGACCAGGTTAGGTCCATTAGGAGACACACAAGGGCAAAATCATAACTTGAGAGGCAAGAAACAAGATATGGTCAGATAAAGCAAGTCAGATATTTCTCCTCCAGGACATGGAAAACCCTCTCTGCTACAACAACAATAGGGATGGAGGACAACAGACAGAAGGGATGACAGACCCTTTGGCAGCTTCTCATGAGCTCAGTGGCAGTGCCTGGGAGGTGCTGATCCCAGTGTGGATGGCTGGAAGAGGGAGGACCACTGAGACACCCAGAAGGACCCACCACCTCACATGGGAGATGCCAGGATCTGCCTGCCACAACCCTTCTGGGCAAGCACCCGCTCTCCATCACCACTCGGGTTGGGCAAAGCTACAGCCTCGGGGAGGGCAGAAAGGCTAAAAATAATAAGCATTATTTTTTAAATCAAAATATTCATCCCACCAGATGCCCGGTAGCAGCTGCGCTGTAGCACTTTTAAGATTCAATCATATATCAGCCCATTATGACATCTTCCAACTGTACGTGTTAAAAATTAGCAGCAATATTGGAGTTGTTGGGATGGAGGGCTAAATCTCCCAGACAGCTGTAATTAGTTCCAGAGGGTGCAGCTGTCTCCCTGCAACAGCTGAGGGGTTCGAGGGAAAAAACCAGAGCTGGTGGTTTCTGTTAGAATTAATGGCCTGACAGGGCAAGGCGGGGTGGGAGAGGGAAGAAAGAAACCAAAACACGGGGCGTCTTTTCGATTTGGGTTTGGGGCTTTTTTTTTTTTTTTTTTATCTTAAAGTTCCCCACTCCATTGTAAATCAGGGAGTGAGTGGCAGTGGAAAGTACAAATTCATTACAGTAACAGAGCCTCCATCATCGGTTTTCTTGCTTATTCTAGCCCCGTTAGCAGGAGGGATCATAAATTCATCTTGGCCCAGGTTTGCAGAATGAGGGCAGTTTTATGGGTTGTTTTTCAACGCCGCTGACTTTTCTTTCTCCAAGGCTCCTGCAAGGTCTGGCCCTGCAGAGGTGGAGCATCCTCAAAACTCTCTTGGGAGATGGGAAAGTGGGTTTATTCCCCCATAGGCATGTTAGAAAGGGAAGCTCAAAGGCTGGTTCTCTACAGAGGGCAGAGCAAACCTTGGGGGAAGGAAACCTGGCTCTTCCCAGGGCTCCCAGCATGGACTGGGATTACTTTTGGCACAGACAGACCCAGCGTGTAGGTTTCAGTTCAGTGTTTTGCAGGTGTGAAGGGGATGGGGCTGATGCTCCCCATGGAGCCAAGGCAGGAGCTGCCCTTGCCAAGGGAGATGCCTCCCATGGCCACAGGACACGTAGCACAGTTCAGCCATGGTGAAGCTGCCCCATAGCTGCATCTCCCACCCTACCAGTGGTGGCTGAAACCAGATTTCCCACCCTGGGGCAAATACAGACAGTTTGAGATGAGCTCTGCCCTCCCTGACAGCTCTGAAAGGCTGAGGTTGTTTTTACCGAAAGAAAATCCCTTACTGTGCTTTCATTCAGCACAGTGGAATCATTTCATTCTGATAATACCAGACCTTATAATGTTGTGGATAAATTAAAGATTTTCTTTTAAATTATTAAATTACAGCACAGGAAAAGAAGAAACACAAGAAAACATTTCACTATGGTGAAATCCAGTGAGAAAGCCAAATGAATGTGTTTGTACTTTTCACCTCTGATGATCTTGTTGCTTCCTAAGACAGTTTCATTGCTGGCAAAGGCATTTTTCAGTGAGAAAGAAGACATATCTATCTTCCGTGTGCAAAAGGCACAGAGAGGGAGAAGGCTTTGGGGAATCTGCAGATTTACATCACTCCCTTACGCTGTCACATTGTGTGGACCACGTGGATACCTGGAGAGAGAGCTGTCCCAACAGGAAAATGCCTTGGGGTGAGAGGAGGCACTTGGGACTCAGCAAAATCATGTTCAAACCCTGAGGGACTCACATCCCCATGGAGCATCCCATGCCCATGAGCACCACTCCCACCTAAAGACTTCTTGGGAGACACTGTGAAGAACAGAAATGTCATTTCCACCTACATCCCAATGATGCCCATATTTTCCCCATCATCCCTGCCTGCTTCCAGAACCGCTCTCAATAGCTACAGACTTACCTTTACCTCTTTTGGGGGTGTCCAAGGGAGCAGCCCCCAGAGTGGCTTCTACACCGTGAAAATACAACAAAGCCCTTTGCGTGGTGTGGGCTGTACATCTCCACGGGTCCCACGGGAAAGCACCTACACCTTCTGCCAGGGTCCATGGAGATTCATATGGCCTGAAAATAATCCAGTCCACCCTGCCCCCACAGTACCTGTGACACAACTGGGAAATAAATGGGCAACCAAATTAAAAAAAGAATACCAAATGTTGTATTTTTCTTGCATTTCTGCAGCCAGGTAGCATCAGATGGGAAGCACTGCCTCCATAAATAACAGCACCACTACAAACCCAAGTCTTCAGCTGCATGTTGGGGCTTTTTCAACAAAGTGCTACTATAATTGGAATAAAAGTCCTGAAGTGAACATGATTTAATATCAGAGACACCGAACACTTCAGTCAAAAATAAACCTGATTTTTTTTCCTCCTTCTGTAGGCAAAATTTGATTTTTGTTTTCTTTCATTGTTGCAGTCTGTTTCTATGACGGTGTGTTAAACACTTATTAATTTCTCAGCCAAAGCCCTACCGTTCAGATTTATGATGGCTGGTGTTTTATGAACTATCCGCTGCACAATAATATTTTGTAAATCCACATTCCACAAACATCACTGTGCTTGAAGTAAAGCTTCACACTCAGCTAGGCTGGGCGCTCAACAATACCCTCATTTTTAATCAGTCACCTGTTTCTCATTTTAAGTTTATCACACTTGAAAAAATACTATAATTTCTAGCGTTGTAAAGAAACCTACAAACTTTGGTCTCAGAAATTTCATTTCAAAGGCATTAACTCATTTTGAAAGTCCCTTGGCTATTTAAGGTGTAGAGTTTCCATTAACAGAATAAACTCCGTGGAGTATGAAGCGTAATGTTCTTAAGGAAAACAGTCCCTTCCCCTAATTATTTAGTCTAGCAGGGAATGAAAATAATTAAGTCTCAAAATTCCCTTTAGATGGATGGGGGGGGTATGGCGGGGGGGTGGAATATGGTAGCAAAATTAGCTTTTTTTCCACCCAGCTACTGAAGGGAGCCGAGCCACGCTGGGCACAACCCTGAGCTGGAAGGTGGGAGTGAAGGTGTCTCCAAGGTTTGCAGCAGCTGCAGGTGGGCTCCAGCTCATGACTGTAGGGTGCAGGGATGCCCTTGGGAAATTGTCAGGGCTACAGCCACCCCCAATTACCTTCTCTTTCCAGGTGTTACCACTGAGGCTTAAATTTAAGGCTTTGTTGACAACTAAAATGAAATTATAACAAGAAGGTGATCACTGGCTGTAAGAGGCTGCCAGCACTGAGGATGCCCACATTCACCACTCAGTTAATTAGAGGTCTAAGTTAAAAAAGTAGGTATCCTGCTCACTGCCTCTTCTTACATTTCTTGCACCCAGATCGGTGGGCACAGTTTGATCCCCCATGTTTTGGCCATGGTTCTACCATCCAATGCTGTGCCATGGGTGCAGGGGGCTCGCCAGCCCCGCCGGGAGCTTCGACACGCAACAGGGGGACATTTAAAATTAAACGAAGAACTAATATTTTTGAAATTTAAAGGAAAAAGACCCCAAACCTTTGAGCAGGTGAGCCCATCCGAGCAGAAATAATGCTGAGTGAAAAGCAGCTGATGGAGCTGCTGTGACCACGCTGGCTGCAGGCGTGAGTCTAAACCCCTCAGAGCTGGGATGGGGCATAGAAAGTGGTAAAAAAAAAAAAAAAAAGGCAAATGGTCACTTCTGTTTTCTTACACAGGCAAAGAGCTAACAGCAAACAAGCAATAACCAAAGAAATGGGAATAGGAACAGGAATGGGTGACTGATGTGAGAGCCCAGCGCAGGATGTGACCCTGACCCCACTGCCCCAGCGTGGGCACCCACCCCGGCCCCCAGCCCTCACCCTCACGCCAGGGTGAAAATCTGGATGGTGCCCATGTCCCAGGGGGTTTGGATTTGGATTAAAACCCGAAACGTGACCCACAGCCTGGGATCCTGCATGAAACAGGGTGATGGATTTTGGTCTGAGCCAAACCGAGCCTTTTAAAATTGTTATTTTTATTTTACGCCACCCAAAAATACGCTAGACCCATGAAAAACTTTTAAAGCAAAGCTAATGCCAGAGCAAAGGCAGCTGACACATAAAACCAGCGCTGGATCCTGATCTTTTCCTACTATAAACTAGCTGCTAAAGAGTGAAAACAGAGTCTGTGCTTTGGTTAAACCAAGGTAACGCATGAATCAAGAGCCTGTTCAACAAGATCTATAGCGCCGTGTGCTCAACACAGCATCCACGCTGCTGTGGAATTACTTATTGGAGCTGCCTTTATTCCTCTGTGAGCTCTGCTATCGTTATCCTGTGAAAACTAACGAAGAGAAAGATTTGCTTCTGGTTTAGCTTTGAATTCCTGAACGTTTCACTTCCTCACCTGTTACAGAATACAATAAAAAAACCCCAACCTTTTCCCCACCTGGAGCAATGCGGTGTTATCCCAGCCACATCTCCCTTCGTTATTTTCATTTTAAAATGAGTTTCTGTGTTCACCTACTTTATTCTCATTCTTTTAAGACCACTGATGCAAGGAAGCACAGAAGAGAATGCAGCCTGTCTACGGCAAATATCAGAAGGCAAGACAATATATATATTTTCTTGATTTTTTTACTCTGTTATGATGCCTTGGTTTCAGCCTTGGTCGCGGTGAGTACCAGGAGCAACATTTAGGGCGCTGGGGGACACGTGGTAATAAACAGCTCTGGGATTATCAAATGCTTCTGTCGCTCTGTGAACTGCGAGAGCCGTTTATTGCCAGCAGCCACCAGATGGTCATGGCTTCTGGCTGCTGGCACCAGGGGACACCTAATTCAAACTGGTGGCTTGGTGTCTAAAGGTCCTGGGTTCTGCTAAAAACCCCCGGGATCAGCCATCAGTCAGGACTGAATTTCTTTCATCTAGTTTTCTTTTTAATAATAATAATAAAAAGCAATGCAAGGGAATGCCCTGAAATGACCACCACTTGTGGAATTTACAGCCCTGAGCCTCGGGGACACAAGCCAAGTTTGAAGAGACTCAGTTGATAAATCCACCTGAGATGGAGCCGGCACAATGCAGGTTCCCTGGTTGCTCTTCCAGCTCAGCCTTGCAAATGATGCCCAATACCATCTCCCCAACAAGGAGATCCCATCTCCCAAAGGATCCAGCTCCTGCCGGATCCCAGTGGGTGAGACATTCTCACTGGGCTGAATTTCTGCCTGCTGTGAGCTCCAGCGTTTGTTAGCACCCTAATGAGGCACCCACCACCTTTGCCTGCCATGCCCATGGTTGTGCAGGCGTTGGGGATGCACTGTGCCCCTTCCCTGGCCACCAGAAAAGTGCCATCTCCATGGGGGCCAAGCAGCAGTACCATCAAATACAAAACCTAATCCACCAACAGAAAGAACAATCAATGGAAACCTCCATGGGGGCTGACCAGCCCCCGAAAGGAGGTGGCAGGGAGAAGCAGGGAGGTCCATCTGTCACAAGATGCAGACCCTCTGTTGGCCAATAAATGCACATGCAATCAAACGAAGCTCCGTAAAAGAAAACATGGCCAAAATCAGAATACAACCCGTAGCAAGGAGGTTTTGCAGGTGATGGGGTGCTCCTCTCGACACCACCGAGCCAGAGCAGTTGATCACACAGGATCAGCACGCTGCTCCTCGCATGGAAAGCCAAGCCCAGCACAGCTAATCAGAGCTAAACCCCCTCCATAAACGTTATTAAAGCTGTATCTATCTGTGGCAAGGGCTGGGCTGGTCTAGCCCAGCACACCTTTTGTAGCAATAATTAATTAAGGTTCCCCAGAGCCCTCCTGGAGCGGAGTCAAGGCGTCATTATTCGCGTGTAACAGATCTGCTGCTTGGGTAACCCAACCAATGGTGACACCACCCTGTAACGTGTCCTGAGCCATGAAACACCATCTGTGGGAACCCCGGTGTGGCTGGGAGTCTCTGGGCTACGGGCAGGATCCTGCCCTGGGAGCTGGGAGCTTCCACTGGCTCGCTCGGTGATGCTGTACCAATGGGAAAACCAGTTCTCAAATGAGAATATTTGCAACCCCTCCCCAAATAACTGTTCTTACAGCCATCTTGGCTCCTGCACCTGGAGGGAGCATGTTCCCATCAGCCTGTACCGATGCTCTGATAAGGTGCCTGGGCACTATGACAGGGCTGTATGCCTGACAAACCCCAGAAACACAGTTATTAGAAATACTCAAATATGATGGTGGGAAGCTCACTTTGCAGATGTATCCCAAGCTGTGCTTCTGCTCTCTTGTTTTCCACGCTACACACAGGCATACGGTCAGCTCAGAGTACAAACCATTTTGGGTTTATAGATTTATACCATCTTGGGATGTATAAACCATCCCAGAGGAAGTGCTTCGGTAAAAGGTGGATGTTGTTAAGGTCTTCGCTAGAAAAGGAGTCTCTCCTCAGAAGATCTGAGGGATGCACTGCACTAAAGCTGGAAAACATCAGCAGGGTTCAAGGGGAAGTTCATTTCACACAGTGCCATGAACCTTCATCCTTGTTTGCAGTGCATCTTGAGAGCCTCAAATGGAAAATATTAGCAAGAGCATAAAATTACTTGAGTTGATCCAAAATCCCCTTAAAATGTTTTCTCAGCTAAAAATAACTTCATCAACAAAATAGACACTTTTGTGAAAAATATCCTTTTGTAGAAAACCTTGGGGATCTGTGCCTTTCACTTGTTGATGTTTGCTTTGTCTCTTCATTGAAAATGCAAACACTTCCAAGACAAGTGTCCAGAAAAACAATCGTATTTGCAGGACTGTTTTGTCTTTGAAATACCTCAGTGGGCCGGTAGAAATGGTGGTTTTGATCTGGGCTTGCAAAGTGATCATGGCAAAAAATCTAAAGCTGTCGGGCAGGAAACCACTTCAGCAGTCACCATTTCTGTCCAAGAGAAGCAACGCTGAGTCCTTCACAGACCTGCCTGGGAACGGGCTAAACCAAAGGGTCCTTGTGTCCCCACCAGGAAGGTACTCCTTGTTCCAGAGGACAAGGATGCTCAGCTCAAACATGCTCTTCATAAAAGATGACCTGATTATGCTGAGAGACCAGCTCTTCACTGTGTCCTCATGTTAAACCCACCCTACTTAAAGACCACCCAGGTATTATCAAATACAAAACCCAATCCATCCACAGAAACCATGTCCACGATGGGAACAGCATGGAGCCCGGGTACTTCCAGCTCAAAACTCAAAGCTTACCTTGGGGGTGCTCTGCCTGCAAATGGGTTCGTTGCCATCAAGGACAAGGCCTCCTCTTCCTGAGCCAGCAGCTTCCCAGCCAAGTGGATTATCCATTCATTCTGTTCATAAGTCTTAGAAAAAGAGTAAGAAATACAAATGTTAGGCACTGACGGGCTTGCCATGTGTTATTATTACCGTTAAAGACTTTTGTGTGCTCTCTGGGGATGAATTACAACCAATTTGGGGAGCAAACGATGAATTTCCTGGTGTTGCAAGGAAAGGAGCCCATTGGATCCAACACCTTGAGGTCCAGACCGAGACCCTCTGACATCTTCTGGGAGCAGGGAGAAGTTCGCTGAGCTTGGCTCATCTGGAAATCATTCCCAAGGGAACGGCTACAACTGAGGGTGTGGAAGTCACAAGAGTTTAATGAGCTGTTCGTTGGCTGAGCTGGGATGGCTCCATGCACCCTCCCAGCCCGCCCCAACTGCAAAGTACTATCCTCCATCTCAAGAATACCCAAAGGTGTTCACATCACAGCTAAGCGGGGTGAAGAGCATGCCCACAGCCAGTGGCCACAGCTCAACTGATGATCAGAGACTAGATGATGGTCAGGGGTGCATCTCCACCTTCATCTAGCCCAGAAGTGACCTCTGCTCAAGGTCTGATGCCTGAGGGGGCATTTCTGACAGCCCTGAAGCCCTGTTGAGCCCACAGTACTCAAAAGTCCCACAGTCCCAGTACCAGGGAGAAGCCTACAACTGGTGCTACCAGAAAGTCCAGAGCACTGCTGGTCCAGGAGCTGTGTAGCCCTTCCCTGGGTATGGGGCACCCACCACCTTCTGTTCTCCCCACTACCCATCATCTGTGGTTCCTCCTATACCTTGGATCACAAATCTCTTTTTGACTTTACATGTATCTACTACAGCTGGAGGTGTTCTTGCCTATTCTGTCCCCTGAACACTTGATTTTAATACTTTCTGTCAGCAGTTATCTCCACAGAGGAACAGGAATAGCACATTTTGAAATCAAGGTCCATCCATCAGTTTAAAATAGGTTGCTATCCTTTGTTGTAGTATTAGAGAGAAAAGAGAAGAAAATGACTTCTTTATCTTGCTTTCTCCTGTATCCTCTTTAATTCCTTTCATCTGATCTGTCCTCTTTACATCCCATATCCATGCCCTTCCCTTCATCTTGTTGCCACTGAAAGGGAGCAGATCAGCTTTGGGAGCTGCCGTCCAAGCTCCAGTGGCAGAACTTGACTCTGCATTTACCTCCCGCCAGGAATCCCTGCATCTCATGCTCTTCACAGGGATTCTTGCTGAGGCTCCATAAAAAAGCGTTTCCTCTTCTGGTGACTTGCCTTATACTTCCATTAAGATTTTTTTTTTTTTAAACTCCTTTTTTAACGTGTAACTAAATGGATTTTTTAATGCAAGCAGTAGGGGACACTGTGGGAAAGCGAAACCCGGCAGCTGTACCTGCAGGGCTGTGACTAATGCAGAACATCAAGGCAAAGTTACTCTGCAAATCTTTTCTAATGGTAAAGTTTGTTATTTCCGTTGCTAAGGGAAACAGAACAGAGGAGAGAAAGGAGATGGAAAACACCAAACACTGGTGGAAAGGCCCATCAAGCGGCAGCTCTACCTCGCAGGGTTTCTGACCCGTGCTCATCACAATTTAGAGGAAAACCACAGTTATTCAACAACTTTTTAAAGAAGATTATTCTCCCCATCTGCCTGCTTCTGTCCTGCCTCACCAGGCAGCTCCTTCCATCTGCTGTCCTGGCTGTACCACCAACACGGATGGGTGGCAGGGCCAGGGATGTTTCCCTCTGCCAGCCCCGTGCCATGCTCTGCCCACCCCGAAGCAGGTGGGAGAGTTCCCTTGTGTGAACTGGGGAGAAGTTGGAGAAGAAGAGCTCTATAAAGAACCCCAAATCTTCAAAACCTGATTCAAAACCATGAGGCTCTGTAATGGTGGAATCGGCTCCCTGGCTCACATGTCTCCAAATTGTTAATTAGCAGCTCCATGCGCATGAGAGGTGGACTTCTGGTTTGTAAAGTGTTTTTCTTGTAAAACTTACAACATGTCTGGCCCCAGCAAAGTCTGCGGTGAGAAATTTCCACCCGCTGCAGCCCCCCACACTCCCCCCAGCACGAAGGCTGAGATACGGGGCGCTGCCGACGCTCGGAGCACGCAGGAGCCGAGCTGTGCTAACGACCACGCTGTTTAACTCATTACTCTGTAAAGTGATATGGTGGCAAAAGCAGGGAAAAAAAAAAAAAAAAAGAGTCCAGGAGATTTGGGTTGCGTCCAGGGAAGCATCACAGCACAAGGTGGGAAGGTGACAGTTCCTCTGTCTGTGGATCCAGTGAGACCCAGACCCAGTTTGCAGGGCTGTGATGGTCAGGGTGGGAGCTTGGAAAACAGGAGAGTCAGGGCTTGAACCACCCAGTAGATTAACCAAAAAAAAAAAAAAAATTCAAACCAGGATAGATGCACACATTGCTTTAAGGTGGGCATTCACACATGTATTGGGTTCATCTTTTGGTTTTGGATCTTCACCAAGCACAGAGATAGGTACCTGGGGACTGACCCTGGACCAACAGGTCCCCAGGCTGCTCTGTCTCCCTGTTCCTCCATCAAGACACAGTCATGGACTGGGACTCTCACACCTGCCTCCTGCCCTCCAAAAGCTGCAGCTCCCCTCACGTCACACAGGGCCTGTGCCATACCTATGCTGGGATGACTGGGCAACCAGTGATCAGCACAGCCTGCTGCTCTAAAGGGATGGTTAGAGCCAAAATGTACCACTCACTGTCTGACCCTGAACACAGCATCCCTGGGGAGGTGCAGCCTACCATGGATGGGGACATGACTCCCTCCTTTATCTTTTGAGAGTTTTCTTGCTCTCAAGGGAGCACCTACAGAACCTAAAACCACAACTCATCTAAAATACAACCTGTCATCAACTCAACTAAAATACCCGGAAAAGGCAGCTTGGGCAGAGGATAAGGTTCCCAAGGCAATGCTACCTTCACCACAAAGCCAAAGGCTTTCTGTGTTTATGGACAGTCCATGTAGACTGACAGAAATGCAACAGGCACAGCTCTCCAGCAAGCCCCATCATCTTCACCTGTCCTTACAGCTGGTACCAGCACTCAAGATCTCAAAAAATCAGGTTTTAGGTACAACACAGTGGACTAACAGAGAGAACCCGGGAGTAGGTGTTAAGACCCCATGAGCTTTTATTTCCTGATGGGCTTCAGCCTTGTGCTGTGCTTGGGCAACTGCTTCCCCCTGCCTTCCCATGCCAGTCTCACTGTGTACACTGTGCTGGGACGGGGGTTTGCTCCTTCACCCACCTGCACGTGGCCCAGCACGAGGAGCTGAGCATCACCCACGCCCTGGGTGCCATCACCTCCTGGGAGCAGCGTGGCCCTGAGACTTCTCTTCAACTGCTTGTATTTTCTGACCTCTCCAGTGCACAAACACAGCGTTCTCACCTTGAATACATTAACTTGCATACAGAAGTATTTAATAACTTCACAGAATTTAAAACCAAGTCACTGCTAAAGTCAGGCACCAGCTCGGAGCTGGGGGCAACCCAGATACAGTAGCGACGAAACTCTGCAGAGATAACAAAGTAGTAGAGAGTATAATCATCGCAAAAAATACATATAAAAACCACCCGGCACTACAGGGAACATGTTCCCAACTGAAATAATAATAACAAGAATCCTTTTCCTCTAGCTTTAATTGGTCATTTAATGAAAAAGGACTGCGGATTAGTGTGGCATTTTATTGAATCTCGGTCCTGGCACAGGCGCCCGGGAGGAGGTAAGTATGAGATGCACATGTGGAAACAGCTGGAAACTTGGCACGGGAGCCCAGCATTATTATTTCACGTGGTTGGGAGCCCTGCAGGGTTTCACATCGGGGTCGGTGTGTGAGGGTGGATGACAGAGGGGTAGGGGAGGTTTACGTTTCCCGCACTATGTCATAAGGGGCATTTTTTGCGTCACAGCCTACCCACTTTGGGGATGTAAAGCGGTAACTCCACTGTCCTGGATGTTTTCACCCAATATTCACGTTGCTGTTTATACTGCTGTTTCCCTTTCTGCAGCTGAGGGCCTTCGATTGTTGCTGTTTAGGGAACTTGAGCTATCAGCTGGAGAAATAATCCATTTCCCGCAGAAAAGACGGCATAATTCATGCAATCCTTGGCTTTTTGATGAGCTCACCAATGTTTGCTACCATCCCGCTACCCAAGTGACTTAACCAAGGAAGGTCAAAGGCTACATTAGGTCACATCACTTCTCATTATCTGCAATAACCACATGCCCTTCTTTCTATTAGTTTCCCAAAGGTTTCTCCACGGGTCTGGCTCAACGTATAATATTTCAGTGGGGGCAGTTTCTCAAGCCTCACTAAAAGCCATCCCTTAGCCCGTCCTAGGAGAAAACACTTGGGAAAGCAGCAGGTCCCTAGAGGAGGCAGGTGCAGGGCAAAGCACAGGAGGTTTGGGCTGAGGAATAAAACGCAGAGCAAGACTTTGGGAAGTGGTTCTCAGATCTTGGCTTTCCGGGGAAATCGCACACCTGGCACAGCTCCCGTATCACCTCTGTATTTGGAAAGAAAAGTCACTTTGTTCCAGAATAGAGTCTAGACAGGGAGATACAATAGCCACTGTAGACAATAATCATTCCCTGCATAGACAAGGTCTTACTCTTACAGAGTATAAATGGCACGATAAGCCATCAGTCTTATTTGGGTTTTTAGGCACTTCCATCACAGTATTACTGCTAGAGGTGAGCGTGCCCGTGATCCAGCCTGCAGTTTGTCTACATGCAGCTTGGGAGTTTGAAATTATTCATCCTCACAGGGAGACAAGTAATCACCAGTAAAAGACGAAAAAAAAGTTCTTACATGCTGAACATCGACCAAAATGTATGAATGCTGGAATGGAAAATGGAAGTGAATTGAGGCCTGTATTTTTAGAAGGGGGAAGAAAGGAAATGTAAAAGGCTGTGCTTAGTACATTGCACATGAGGTTTAGGTTTTATTACGTTACACACACCTCCTCCTCCATTCTGCTGCCATGAAGCCTTTTCCTGTAAGCACCTTCTGGCTGAAAGACCGAGATAACAGGAGCTTGAATAGAATACTTCACAAAAATATTAATCTGTCTTCTCTATAAATAGGGTTACATTTTCTCAGCTCTTCCAGTTTGTGTGTGATAACATGAAGTCTCCATCACGATTCCCTGTTACCACCCAGGGGAGATCCTCAGAGCATCAATCCCATTACTGAAGTTTCTCTCTTTTCTTAGGAAAGCAGCTGAAGTTTATGAATAAACTTATACATCATTATCTGGAAAACACATATTGCTTCTCAATGCATTGCTAGTGCAGTGAGTCTGATTTGGGGACGTGGTGGGGACGTTAGTGCAGTGGGGATGATTTGCAGAGCCCCATAGGACAAAGTAACATGGGCCACCAGTCCGAGTGGTTTCTGTACCAGTCCCGATATTCAGAGACTTTTGGAGCATCTTCAAGGTACAACGCAACAAGACACTGGGCTTTAAAAATACAATATGAAGATGGCATAAAGTTTGTTATTTTTTGAGTAGTTATTATTTGGTAAGCACCAAGAGCGTGCCTTCATGTTGGCCAAAGGCAGATCCCAAATAGAATAAATAACCTTCATGCTTTAGTAAGGAGGGGAAAAACCTTCCCTTTGATTTTTCTTTATTCAGAGCACTGTAGGCTTTCCAGTGCTGCCCACTGGTGAAGAACAAATCTTTGGTACCATAAACAACTGGCTTTTGTAAAGTCCAAGACATCCTGCTACCAGGAAAAGTGACCAACTTGAAACCCCAAAACTATGCACAGTATTTTGTTTTCTGGTTGCTGTTTATTAACGATGCTGAATCCACCCACAGCCTGCCAAAAATCTGTCTGTAACACTTTTTGTACCAGCAGCACAGTGTATCTCAGTTCTGGGTTGTGATCGCTGGGCTCCTTCTACAAATGCCCACCATAAAGAAGTCAAATAATTACAGGAGCACTGCCATCAGTAGCTGGATGACAGACAAAGCTTTAACAATTTGCCTCCAGCTCCTGTAAAAACAGGATGTCTTTGCACTAACACAATAAAGTGTCAAGGGGTGAAAAGTTTTTCCTAATGCTTAACCGGAATTTTCCCGAGATTAAATCATATTCTGCCATTTCATCCATTATTTCCTCCCTTCTCCACAGGGACACAGAAAACAGATGGCTGCCTTCCCCTTTGCAGCAGATTTTCACCTATTCCAAACCTGTTTTGACATCTGGACACTCATGCAGATTTCTTTGCTCTGCTGCTGTGGGAGAGGGTTTCTCCACCTCTGCTCTTCCTGCAGGTCCCTCTTCTGCACCCTCACCCATCAGCTGCATCCTTCCTGAACTGGGTGCTCGGCTGAGCGTAGTGGGAGGATGACACCGTGCATGTCAAATGCCTGCTCCAGTATCCTGCTGGCCTTTTCACTGGGCCTTTTCCTAAATGTCCTCATCTTGTGATGCACACTCAGCCCAAGAGGTTTCTCTGGAGCACAACGCTCTGCTCCATCCCATCCTGGGGCAGGTGATGGGTCCTGCCCATGGGCAGCACCACAGATGCCTCTCCTGTCTGCTTGGACACAAACCACCAAGATCTCTGGGCTTTTAGACCTTGCCCTCTGCTGTATTCACAGCTCGGGTGGCACCTACAAATGCAATGAGCACATTGTGCCATTCTTTCCAATTAGCAGTAGCTCCTCTTAAAAACGTGCACTAAGTTGGCTCAGACCTTGGTTTAGATTCCTTCAATACAGGTAGGTCATTCAGAGTGACCAACCTCAGCAACAAGCACCTAAACATCACTCCTGAGCGAGAGATATGTTATTTTTTGGTGAGATGTCCCCAGCCCACTTTGCACACAGGTGACCAGGGTACCAGCTGGGTGATGGAGCAAAGGACATCCCGTCTCAGGCGGCTGCTGAGAAACAACTGAAAAGGGTTCTGCACAGATTTCTGCACGTTACTGCCAGTTCCTGGGAGTTTTTCCCCTTCTGCAGACGGGAAGAAGCAATGCAGACATGTTTCTGGATGGGTTATGTCCCTGCCAGAACTAAATGAAGGGCTTCAATTCAGAGCTACAGCACCCTCGGGATGTCAAGACATACAAAACAAAGAGGGGATTTAGAAAACAAGTGAAAAGGCATATTATATTTAGATAATAAAATTAACATCCCGAAAATTGTTTCCTGGAAAATAATGCCACGTTACATGACATATAATTACGGCACTACTGGAATGGTAATTAAGAGGCAGCCAACTAATAAATTGCAATTTGGAGGTGGAGCAGCACCGTGGCTCCTCCCGTTCCCGCGCCAGGGCCCTGCCGGCGGCTCCCCCACCGCACTGGCCCACGCCAGCCATGCCAAGGGCCTGGCTCTCCCATGCTCCAGCTCTTCAAAGCAAATCCTGCAGCTACAAGCCAAGGTGGAAAGTTTTGCAGGAAACCCCGAGCGGAGGAAGGCGTCGTATGTCAAGCGGTGACGAGGTGCAAAGAGGAACCTGTCACAAGCAGCACAAAGGGATGGTAAATATCTTTCCCCCCAAGTCCCCGGCTTTTCTGCAGCCTGTCAGAGCTGGATATGTCAGCTCCTTACCTGGCCAGCACCAATGAACTGCAAAACCAACTCTGCGGCCACTTGCTCAGGAAACGATGAGGCAGATGGTGAGTAGTGGTGTAGAAAAAATCCAGAACTTTTAAAAAACAAATTAAATCTAATCCGGAGGCTGAAGTAACTTGGTTTTATGGACTCCATAAACTACTGTATGGGGTTTGCAAGACTTGCTTGGCTCCATGAATTTCTTCTGGGGTTTTGAATTCTGGTTTCTCATCCTGCTGCAGCTCTGCGTGACTCAAGTCTAAACAATGATTGAACAATGGTGACTTCTCCTGGCTGTGGCAGCGCGGGGATGAACGGCAGGACAGCCAGCCTTCCCAGGGATGACAGCTGGCACCGAATAGACAGCTCACTGTTTTCAAACAAACATTTGGACACTTCAAATGGGATCTACTTCCATGCTTAAGCAGGTATTTAAATTCCTGAAGATCCAGATTTGTTGCCAAGCCTAGGTTACTTGCCTTCCTATTGTTTCCATCAAGTTACCCCTGCTTTTCAGAAGATTTTTTTTCTCCTTTCTGCACCTCTTGTTAATAAACTCTTTCAAGATGACTTGAAATTGAATCATAGAATCATAGAATTGTCTAGGTTGGAAGAGACCCTTGGGATCATCGAGTCCAACCATCTACCCTACTCTACAAAGTCATCCCCTACACCATGTCCCTTAGCACTGTATCTAAATTGCTTGATGGAGACCTGTGTGCACCAGGAGGGCAATGGGCAAGGTCCCAGTGGCAGAAGGGGATGAGGGAGCACTGCAGTGGACACGGGATGCATGTGCTGGGATGGTTGGGAAGAGCCAGCAGCCCCATTTCCACCCGGTGCTGCCGTAGTGGGGAGGTGATGGACCTCACACTTCTGGCACGCACCCACCCAAGCGGGAGGCGAGGATGCATCCACTCTCCTCCCGCCCGAGGATGAGCCCCATGACACTAACTGCTGCTCATCAGCTGGTGTGGCAAGCTGGAAAGAGGAAAATCTGACGGGTTCTCTGTAGCTTTACCCATCAGGATCCAACTGTACCATGAGGCCATTGGTTCGTGTTGCCATGTTGACTCTCATGAACTAGCATTTTACATTACTTGAGACAAAAAGTAATATTATGTTGTGTCCCCCTGTCTGCCTTTGGTTTTAAACCCAAGACCACTTTGTATTTTAAAGCCTTTGAGATATTCCTGTCCCAGGAACAAAGAGCCCTTCTCTCATCTCAGAAACAACTTCGCTTGGGTGAGCTGCATTTCTCCTCCACTGCTGGAGCCCTCCCTGAACAGTCAGATTTAAACCAACAGCTCCCATTCAACCTTCTGCACCTTCATGTAAAGCTGGGCACCGTTCCTGGCTTGAGTTTTAACCTTTGCTGTTGTCTTGCTGAGGGATAAGCATACCTAATGCAGATTAAATGAAATTCCAGCACACAAAAACTAGCGGGGTAAATATAAAACCATAGCCAAGGAGCGATGGTTATGTCATCGCTGAGGAATCCAAAAGGCGCCTAAATGAAAATACCACAAAGAAAGCAAACAGAGAAGTTTGGGGCAGAGGGAGAGGAGCGAGGGAAGAGGATTCACTGGGAGACAACACAAGAACAAAGAGAAAAGCCTATGATAATCTGAGATGGGTTTGCCTCATGCCACTGCTGTAAGCCCCCGTTCTGTAAAACCCGGTCCAAGTTCTCGAGCTCATGTGAATAAGATTTTGCAGAATATGCACAAGATATCCAATTAATAGTACAAGTTTCCCCCCCAACACCTTCACTTTTTTAATTTATGGCTGTCACCTGTTTGCTGATACCATGTGGGGAAAATATTTTGTGGGACCCTACGTCCATATGTAGGGAGGCAAGCAGTGGAATCAACTGCTGGTGTCCCCAGAGGTGTCCCCAAGAAGGATGGGGGCTCAAACTGGTGGGCAGACCATGGAGCTGGGGATGCTGATCCCTGCTGAGTCCCGGGCGCCCTGGAGCGAGGCAGCTCCTGTCCCATTGTGCCACTGCTTCACGAGGCAGTTGCAGTCCAGGGACCTTCAGAGTGTCTTTAGTTCTTGTTATTGTTGGGAAACAATTAAAAAGCCTCACATAAAATTTCCAAGAGCTTCAGTTACACTAGTAGCAGACATCCTTTAGGAATACAACCTTTTTTTTTTAAAAACATAATTAACTTTGCCAGAGCTTCAAGTATTCCCCCATCCACCTCAACACATAGTAAATTCATACAAATTGTTTTTTCTGGTCAAGGGACACTCAACTCTTAGAGCACCCAAAGGAACATACCTGAAAGGCAGCGAACCACATGAGCCAGTCCAGGCGGTAGTGGTAGGGGGTGATAAAGCACGGCCTCCTCTTCAAGTCCCCAGGCTTGCACTTGAAGTCATACTCCTCCCAGACAGCAGTGGGGTCATTGGGATCCAGGCTAGATGTCCCCTGAAGGATGACTTCTGTTCTCTCCTTGGTAATGCTGTGGGACGCAACATGATATTGGTTTTTTTTGTCTGAAGTCATGTGAAATGCGAGTGAGAGCAACATGGCAACGTGAGCCAGTGGCCTTGTGGTACAGCTGGTTCCTGATGGGTCAAGCGACAGAGAACCGGTCTATCCAGTAGATTTGTCTCTCTCCATGGGCAAAGTATATGGAAAACTTCAACTTCCATGCCCTCCCACTCTCGCCTCTATCACACTGCAGTCGTGCCAGTCCAAGGAGGACTATGGCCCAAAAAGATGATTCTTTCTGAAATTGATGGGTCTGTCTTTCTAAATTAGTGCCTAAGACTTGTCCAAGACATTGAGAGAATAAAATGAGTGATTCCCAAGACCCAAACGAGCATCTTTAACATGCACCAGCTTTTTTGCCCTATGTTTCTGAAGAAAACCTTTCTGTTATTGCGATACAAGAACTCTCTGACTACAAGCTCCTGATGATATGAGAACACAGAGATGAAAGATCTCCCTGCAGTGCCACTGGCCTTGAGTGCTGGGCTCCAGCTCAAACCTTGGCCACGGGAAAGGGCAGGACATGCTGCAATGAGCCCAGGTTAACTGGCTACAGCTGCCTGAGCTGTGGGGAGGTAGCTGGCCCCATATGGAGCACCCCCCAGGAGCTGACTCTCGGGGCATCATTAACAGCTGTCTCTACATGCCCAAACATCTCACCATCCCGGCTGGAAGACAGGTCTCATGGAGCTATTACTCAGCAAGAGGAGGAGGAGGAGGTAATGTGTAAGCCAACACAAACCAAGCCAAGAAAAGCAGAAAAAGAAAACAAAAGAAAGCCCCCCATAGCCAGTTGATATATCAAAACTTGGTTAAAAAGCACCCCAGCTTTACAGCAGGTCACGCGTATTCCCTTTGCAGCTTGGCTGGACTCTCTTTCCACAGCAAGGTGGTAGAGCAGCAGGGATGGATGGCAAACTCTCCAGGCCACAGAAAGCCTGTGTGAAAATACCATCACCAAGTTCTCAATGACCTGTCAGTGACGCTTGCCTACACTGGAGAGCTGTTTTCCATAACGAACACATAACTGCGTAACTCTGCCTATCAAAGTTGTCCAGCTCGCAACACCCTTTTAATTTTTTACTACTTTGGTCCCTTCTCCTCCAACCCAAGAAACCAAAAGTTTGGAAACACACACAGCCTCCAGCTTCTCCCCCAATGGCTTTCAGTGATAGATGCTTACAACCCAAGGAATGCTGTACGTCTCTGCTTATAATTGTTACCTACATTTAATAGATTTCTGGATTCTCCAGCCAAGTTCCATATTATACACTGGGCTGAGTTATGAGCCGTGGCCAGCTGCCCAATGGTTAGAAACACACTGTAAATCAGGGACACCAAATTACTAATAAAAGTATGTTCCTACTGTGTGATTCAAAATATGTCAAGTTTCACATAATCGTATATTCATTATAAGCTGCAATCCTCTTTTTATTGGTTTACATAGGCTGGAATTACAAACATATTACAGCAGCATTTCATCACATGCTCTTTAGGTTCTGGTAACTGTTGAAACAGAAACCGTAGACTGAAGAAGAAAAAGAACAACAACCCAAAGAAAACAATCTCCTGTAGCTTCACCACTCCAGCCTTCAAAGAGGTTCAGGGGTTATTTCTCCCTCTCACAAAAAAAAGGAGAAACTTCAGCATTTTTCACAACTAGTGTTGATATTTTTAATCATGTCTTTTTCTAGCCTTTTATTTCCACAGAAGTTTCTGCTATTTGAAAAAGTGGGGAAAAAACTTGGTACTAATTTGATGTGCTCCGGGTGTTCTTTGCATCTTCAGTGCTCACAGTGAGACCCTGCTCCTCTCCTCAGCCAGCCTTCTCAAAAGCCAATTGGCTTCACCTTTTATAAACATATTTAATTACTGTTGGCTTCTCCTGTGGGACCTTGTCCAGAGTGCACTAACCCAAGAGCTGCCCATCCTACCCCTCAGCTCAGATCTCCGAGGAACACCCCATGGCCACCATCGCAAGGTGGTGGCAAAGCCAGAGGTCCATGACTGACCCTGTTGTTGCCCCTGCGGCAAGCTGTTCTGATGAAGCATATTCTCAGTTGGAAGAGGCTGGAGGGCAAGCACACAAGACTGGTTATGGTGAGCCCAACTGTGGCTCATTTAAGCCTGTCCCCAGACCTGTCCCCAGAAAACCCAGACTCAGATGCTTCCAAAACAGCCTGGTTACAACCGTAACTGGAGATGCTTCCTTTGTCCAGTCCTGCCTTGCAGCCATAAGTGGTATTTCCTGAGCTGAAGGCAGCAGCCAGACTGCTGCTGGGCCTGTCCTCTCAATCTGCCTTGTTCTTTTTTGAGGCCATTTATACTTTCGTCTCCACAGTTTCCTGTAGCAATGAATTCCCCAAGTCACTCGTTGGAAAAAGCACTTCCTTGTGTTGGCCTTCAATCTGCTACCCAATAGCTTATGTGAATATTTACATGAGGGAGAGCAAATGCGTGCAGGGGAAGAGAAGTTCACCATAAATATAGTGGGCTGGTGATGGTGAAGACTATCCACTGGATGAACTCTCTTATGGATATTTTCATACTGCTATTATATTTGCCACATCAATATAGTAAGCTAATTAAATGTGACTCAAAGAAAATAAATTATAATTCAGCGGGAGAGAAACCTGCTCCTTTTCCCCTTCTCTCTCGTAAACAGATATTCCATAAATTAGAATTCAGTGGGAAAAAACCCGCAACTTTTCTCCTTCTCTCTCATAAACAGATATTCCAAGTCTGCTGGCTACTAGAAGGATTTCTAGGATTTTGGTTTAGGTTTAAAGCACACAGACTGGTTATCAGACTACACTGGAGAGTGGAGCAGAGCCATATGATGTGCCATGAACATACACGTACCTCCCGAAAGCTCCGTAGGTGTTCACTATCCTGAGCGGGTTGAACGAGGTGTTCATGACTTGTCTGGAGTTGAGCAGGTTCAGGACAACCGGGATGCTGAGATAAGCAATCAGGATGCCAAAGGAGATGTTCACCACTTTGCGGACATAGCAGCCTGTTTGGGACACAAAAGCAGACCAGGAAAAGGTTGATTTCACAGCTGGTGATGGGCTCTGCTCCCCCCATTCCTCTGCCCAACACCCCCACGGTGACCAGGACCCTCTCTGGGTGCTCACAGCTGCTCTTGGCTGGGGCTGACAAATGTTCCACCATAATCAACTCGACCTTGCTGAGGGCCATACGCTATCGCTCCAGAGATCTGTCTTTCTCCAAATAGTCTGAGAAAGGGCTAAAAAGAAAAATGTCTAAAATGTAAGATTAATCATTGCTTTAATACAGAGGGAAAAAACACAGCTGGCACTTGCACCTTGCTCAAAATTGCCCTCCTGGTGTGTAAGCTGTGTGTGGAGAGCCTCCAGCTCCCTGGGGCTGCCTCCTCCCCACTGTCCCACGCTCTCACCACCCAGACTTATTTCTTGCATTTTCCTCCCATTTGCTCACTAGCTCCGTTCAAACCCTCCTTTTCCTTTTGCAAACCTCTGTTGCTTATCGTTTGTGCACGAGACGAGTGTCGTTTCGCCAGCGCTTTGGTATTTGGTTGGCAGAAGCTGTGCTGGGTCTAAGGAGACACCTACTGCAATCAGACAAATAAGCAGACCTGACCTCTTGGAGGTTCCTACCCTTATGGCCGTTTTAAATTTGTTTAACGTTAACAGCCAAAGGATCAGATTCAAAGCAATTGCATGTAGCTTTTCCCTTATCTCTGCAGGAGAAGGATGTTTATTTGAACCTCTCTCAGAAGCTATTAATAATTGTTTAGTCTGAGAACATTTCTGGAGAATCATTTGATTTGGGAAGGAGCTCGCTGAGATGCCTCCCTTCATCCCCTGTCCTGCTGTGAGAGCAATATGAGTCCATCGGGGACTTTTTTGTCTTTTAGAGATGGGCTAAACATTCTAGCCTGTAATTAAAGAGCAGGTACAGAGACAGAGCCCTCCACCACATGGGCAGCATCAGAAGTTCCTGAGGTCACACTTTATGGCCACGCATGGACTGCTCATCCTTCAGCTGGTGGGATCATCATCATGCCCTTGTGAGTCACAGCTCAGTTGTAGAGAAAAAGGGTTTAATACAGAAAAAGACCCCATGCCAAACAACACAGAAAGAATGGAGCAAGACTTGGGGAAGGAGCATGGGACACGAGCCAAGGGGATCTGGAATGAGTAGGCAGGAGCTGAGCACTAGCAATGGGAATTCGAGGTCTCTGTAGGGATTACATTGACACACTTCAAGGATGTGGCCAGAGCCTTGTAAAATCAGGTCATGAGTGGGGCATGGCTGGGTACCCTCCTGTCTTCTGCTCCGGTGACCCAGGGGTGAGGTAAGCCTCTTGCCACACAGCCCATCAGCACCAGCTCAACAGCCTCTGCTTTGTTAGCAGAAAAAATATGCAGAAATCCAAGTTCACCCAGAACATTACAGATATCCTACCCTTTACTTACAGATTCAACCTTTTTAAAAGCCCCGAACAGGGACACATCTACACTCCAAAATCGTGGTAAGTATGGATGGTTCTCCTTGCTTGGGGACGCTGTCTCAGTAAGGTTTCCTGGAGAACATCACAGAAAAGGATCAAGTTCCTCAAAAAAAGGATCTACCTGCCCCTCATGGTAACTCATCAAGGCCCATAGCAAAGGGGTGCCCTTTGGCTTCCCCTCCAGAAAGCAAGGTGCAACTTGAGTGTTGTTTGGGACTGGACACAAAAATACCATTGGTAGGAAAGCTCTAGGCTCTCACAGCCTCTAAAGCAAAGCTACGGGAGGGAAAAAGCTGTTAAAAGATTTCTTCCAGCAATATATGTAAGAAAGCAGACACAGAAAGTGCATTAATGAAACAGCATTAGTCTTGCTAGAACTAACACTTCTGGTTAATAAGCTGTTTCTTGGCAGATGAGAAAGGACTAGAGACAGATGCTGTGTCTTGTTGACATTTTTCATTCTTCTGACAGATGTTTAGTATATTTAAAAATGAGCATCTGTGATTGCTGTTGATATTATAGGCAATTTGTTGCTTATATGCGGTTTATAAAAATGCTACAAACACAACTCTACATCTGTTGTGCAGCCCCATGAAAAATATCCCAGTGCTGCCTGTGCAGGAGATCTCCTGGAACAGGGCTGTGTGAAAACTGCCTTCAGAAGGAAACATCAGCCACATTGATCCCTTCTGTTCGGTTACAAACCCCCTTGTATTTGCTTTTCAGAATTCAGAGTGTGAACGTGAATTCACCTCCCTCCCTGCTCCCTCCTCCTGGAACTCGTTCCAGGCCGTGGCAGTGCCCACGCTGCCAGCTGTGGCCAGGAGCATCTCCTCCTCTCATGTTCTCCAAGCAGGACACTGAATGGGGAACAGACACTTTGCCAGCAGCCTGGTTCTCTTTCCCAGTTAGCTGAAAAGTTGTTGGACCTACAGTGGATCAACAATCAATATGGTTCTTTCTGGAAGTCTGGCCTCATGTCCAATTATTGAACCAGAGAAGCAGCTCTAGCACCCTTCCACAGGGCCACTCTGCCATGGAGGAGAGAGGACAGCAAACACAAAAGCTGCTTCTGCACTCAACTTCTAACACCAAATCCTCACCCCAAACCATGCTGGATGTTTCATCCTTGACTTTAAATAGTCAAAAATCACACCAAAAAAAAAAGGTTAAAAAAAAATAATCCCAAGATTAATGATGCAATTCCATATTGCTTATTTAGGGTTGGCGTCTGATGCTCACTGGGGTGCCAGCAAAGAGGAATGAGTCTCAGGTGTCGCAGCCACAGCTGTCTCCACTCGCTGTGGATGCTGGCCCTCCATGGAGGATGTGCAGCCAAGAACCGGCCACCGGCTTCACACCCACTGTCCCCAGCACGAGGTCCTACAACCCACAGAGGGGACATCTCCCTCCCCACCCGTGTTTGCTCCAGAAGGAGACGACAGCTTTGAGGTACACACACCAAACACACCTCTGTGCAACTTCTTCCCTGCTCGGGGAACAACTCACCATATGGCAGGGGATGATGCTTCCCAGATGCCTCCTTGAGCTGCATCTGCACCACCCGCTCTTTCACCCCTCCTCGACAGGAGCTGAAGAGGAACCCCAGGCTGCTGTCGTCGAAGCAGGCGATGCTGGGCACGATGGTCAGCCAGTTGAGGAAACTCAGGTTTCCACTTATGATCAGAAGGACCTAAACAGGAAAGAAGGCAGTGGAAGGTGTTGCATCTGCTTCAATGACACCAGAAAAGCACGGAGGAAGAAACGCTGGGTGGCTTTCAGCACCCTAGCACGTACTTTGCTGATTTTCCAGGATTTCCATGACTGCATCTCCCTCCCTGCCCAGGCTACAGCCCAAATGTATCCCACTGGCTTGCAAGACGAGCTCTGCCCTTGCTTTCAGCAGGAGAAGGATCAGCCAGGGTATAGTGTGACTTGATTTCCATAGTGCTCCCGGTGGCGGCGCAGCGGACTGGCCCCAGGGGAATCGTCTGCTTCCTGCTTATGCCGATGTATCTGTGACAGCCACATTCCTGAAACCCTTCAGGAGGAAATATCGGACCTTCTAATTAAAAAGCAGCATTAAATATAGAAGTGTGTGGTTTTTTAAGAGGGTTTTTTTTTTTTAATTTTGGCTTTTGTTGGCTGTTTAGGAGACTGTCTTGCATGTGTAAGGCAGAGAAAGTGGAAAAATCTGCCAGCCTTCGGAAAAGGCTCCGTAAATATTTGTACACATTGGAAAAAGCTTTCTGTAGGCACGTGTTATTTTTTGTCTTGCTCTTACAGTGACTTGAAAAACACGAGGAACTTTCTTGCAGTTCTCCAGCAAGTTCTAATGAGCATCAGGCGGTTGTGTCCAGGCACTGCCCATTTAGCCTTGGTCATGAATCGCTTCTGCACAGCTCATGGCTTTGTTTTGCAGCTGTAAGGCATCACCTCTTCCCCGTGTCCACACATCAGCCATGGGGAAGGCACAGGTGCACCCCTGCTCAAGGTATGAGATGACCCCCTGCCAGAGCTTTTCACTAGAGCTTCACGTAACCCCGAACAGAGAGCTATCTCTGCTTCCTCACAAGCACTAGTTTTAACTTGTATTTTTCCAGCCTAAATTTACTGAAGTCCAACTTAATCTTTTTTTCCAAGCCAAACTGCTCTGGTCTCCTCTCCCAGAGGATTTCCTTGCCTGCTTATCCCAGCAGCCATGCCCTCAACCCCAGCAAGGCTCAATCAATCTTTCTGGGTGCTGACAAGGAGCGTACGGAGGATATCAGACGGATCTCACCAGGAACTTGTACAGCCATGCTACCATTTCTCACGCTCAACCAGAACCCCCCCTCCCACTGTGTTTTAATGCCACATTTATCTTCTCTGCTGGGGTGTCATGTTAGTGCTTGCCAGCCCATGCACACAAGTCCCCCTAGGCACAAGCCATTTCCAAATACATAGTTCCCAGCATCACACAGCCGTCTCTGCTCTTAACTATGGTGTGTCATGCCGCGTGTCACACAGCCCAATTTCATCCCATCTGCCCGTTAACCTTTGGAGGGTAGGAGCCCAGGCTGTATTGGAACCACCAGGGATGCTGAGCACTGATGGACTCAAAAATTCATTGCTTTGCTCTTGTACACACCGTGGTTTTTAACCGAAAGTGATGGACACATTGAATTGCGCCATGTTTCACCCGAGATGGTGTTGCTGCCAGACCAACCTTGCTGACACCAGGACTTGGACCAGATGCAGAATGGACGTTGTGAACTTGCTCCAGTGCCAGCAACCCAACATGTCAAACCAAGCCAACCCCAGGGTGGTGGCCATGAAGATGCATCTGGGTTTCCCCGGGGATGCCCAGCCATCGCAGCGGTCACAAAGGAATGTGTTAGGAGCGATTTAGACTATTGACATAAAACAATATATGAGGATTCACACACACACAGACAAGAAGAGAAAAGCACCTGATGCTTGCCCGGGACTGTTTGAGTTTTGAGGTTAATTTGGATTCTTGTCCCATTAGTCACATTACCTAGGGTTTAGTTTAGCCCTAATGAACTAGCTGTTCCTCAGACATCTTAGAAAAAAAGAGGAAGAAAAAAGGTAAGAAAAGAAAGTAGTCTCACCATATTTCTACAAAAGGTGAAGGTTATAAAGCTGACTTAATGTATTACATGTTGAAAAATAATGCCCTGATGTATCCGTCATTTATTTTTCATCCTTCAGACCAGCTAATGAGAACTTCCCCCACTTTCCAGCTGGGTTGAAAGCTGATTGACACAACTATTACTTCATTTACAGAACACTCCTCCATTCACAGAGCTGAACTTTATCCTCCTGTGAACTGTTTACTTACAGTTTTTAGCGCATGTGGCCAAGGAAGACTTTCAAGACAGTGCAAGAGCAAACACACAAACCCACAACACCCCCAGGATCCCACCACAGGCGGAGAAGATGGAGTGTGGACCACACTCCTGCAAAATTAACCTCAGCTCCCTCACTTTCCCCCCGCACTGCTCTCCTCTTTTCAGTGAACAAGTGATGAAGTTTTCAGAAACCCTGAGGAGATGCAGACACTAGAGGACTGACCACAGACTGAAGAGGCACAGCTGAAGTTCTCTGTTGCTCCTCCAGCCCATGTTGCACCCAAAGACAAAGGGTGTCTGGAGGAAACTCAGTTGCCTTCGAGAACCAACTCAAGTCAAACCGAAGAAGACTCCTTAGGAGCTGAAGACCATCACAAGTTTCCCACTCCCATGGCAAAGAACACCTTTGGATCTGCCTTCTCCAACATATACAAAAACTCCACAATGAACACCAACAAGCTACATCTCAAATAAAGAGGAAATCTTAGTGAACCTTGCAGGTTCTCCTCCTCTGGCCAGGATGATGAAAGCTCAGACAAGTACTGGCAGATACCAACCCCGCTGTGTAATGTATCCTGTACCACTACAGGTCTAAAACATGATAGACCATGGAACGGAGCACAACTATGGCTAAATCCTGGGATGTCTAGGAATGATGCAGTGTATTTTTTTACATATTTCTTCAAGCTGCCATTGCCATTCAAGCTGTCTTGACCTCACTCAGATATTACCAACCTCTGCTGGGGCTTGTTCACGAGTAAGGTCTCCATGGCAGTGCCAACCATATGGGTGCAAACAAGGAAATGAGACCACCCCCTTGTTTCACAAGCAGCACATTTAAATTTTTTTCAAGGGCTTTTGGTCATTATCCTGGGGGATTGTTGTTTGGATTTCATTATACTCAGGTAACCCAAGAGGCTCCAATTGCAACGTGGACCTGTTTGGCTTGGACTTGCCAAAACAGATGGTAAAAGGACAGTTCCTGTCCTGAAAAAAACTAAATCTAAACATACCAAAGTTAGATCAAAATTAGGATGTATTACAGCTGTGTTACAGGCAGAGAGTGGAAGAATTTTGGCACCTAATTCTTATTTCAGCAACGCTCTCCAGGGATATCACCTAAAAGAAACTCACTCAGCATCACATAAGGAGTTTCACAGCAGAACTTGAAATAGAAACAAAATCTTCCAATTACAAATCCAATGTCTTAATTACAAGTCCCCACAGGAAATACCTGCGTGTCCAAAAGCTGATCCCTGGAGTTTCCCTACAGTTTATCCTCGAGTGTCCCCATCCAGGGTGCTCCCTCCTTCCCTGAAACAGGCTCCCTGGGGTGCTTGCCCTCCTGCTCAAAAATAAGAGGTGGTCTCCCGAAACAACACAAACATCAAGAACACATGCCCAATGTCAGTCTGAGGACCTTCAGCCTGTTCTGTTAAAAAGATGTATGTTTTCTCATTAAAAATATCAATAAATAAATGTTAAAAACATGTTACTTTGTATTTTATATGATTGGCACCATTTTTTAAAATACGGTGACTTGCAAGTTACAACTTTCAAAACCCCAGCAGGACTCTTCAGTAACACATTCACATAATCTTAAAAAAATGAGAGATCTGATCAATTACAGTAAGTAACAAAAGTCCTTTAACTATTATTTAGTTAAAAAAAATAATTACTTATTTATCCTGAGTTGGATAATTACCCAGAATTATGAGTGGAAAAAAGCATTTAAATCTGAATTACATACACATGTTAGGTCCTTGAACAGAACATTTTGTTCTCCACGTTTGGTGCTCCCCCTTTGACCCGAATGTGATTTAGTTCAATGCATATTAATCAGCCTGTATTCATTAACACACTTCTCACTTAGCTACCTTGTTAGGAAGCCCTGATCCTTTTCTGATGTGATTTGCCTCATGTGATTGCAGTAATATTAAGAAAATAGTTCTGCACTTTGCCACTTCTGCCGAGGCTCGTTTTACAGCTTTGTATGGAGCAACTGGGTGGTCCATGGGAGTATTTTATTTTGGTTTTTTTTTTAGTAGTGATTCACCTCTCTTTATTGCTTGGAAGTCAGAAGCAAGATATCTTATTTCCACCAGCCCTTAAAAATTGAGATTCAAAAAAAAAATAAAAAATACAAGTTTGGCGTTTTCTGCTCTGTGGGTGGAATCACGAACCTGACACATTTTTAACTTCAGTTATTCTGACCGAGTCTCGATGCTCACACCAGCCCCTGTGGCTGCTGCCTGGGCACCACAGAGGATTCAAACAGGGGTTAATATTATAACCCAGCCCGAGGGGGGCTGAGCGAACCCCTTGGCTTTGCAAAAATAAATTTCAAAGGAGCTCCCGCTTCACAGTCAATTAACAGGAAAACAGATAATTTTTCAAACACGCTGACGGGTGGCTGTCCCAGCAAAGGGTTTCGTAGCCGTTTCAGCACAAGGTGTGTGTTTCTTGACCGACGTGTCTGGCCAGCATTAAGGATGACACTTGGTCAGCTGAGCAACTGGCTGGTCCTGCAAGTGCAGCATCCCCTGGGGTTGGTGGATCCTTCGTGATTCACACTAGTATTTGCCTTGGCAGGCAGTGTACATTTACCTAAATCCTTCCTTTTCTGCATGAAACCTCCTAACCCGCTGTGCCCTGCTCCCCCTGCCCTGGCAAAACGGAGCCGTGCTGGTTCCTGGTGGGAAGTTTAATTTAAGGTGAGTTTTTCAGGACAGTAAGGGCAGAGATCTCTGATCACCATGCGCTGATCTCCTGCCCCAGGAACTGAAGGAGCTGCACACCTGATGCTGGCAATTTGGGGTATGCCACCAAACTTCCCAAAGTCCTATTTCACCCACATTCAAAGCAGGTGTGTGGGTGCTGGACATCCTCTGCACCCATGTTTGGGGACAAGGACACCAAACCCCTCCAGAGGCTGGTGCTGCTGGTCTGGCAGAGCACGGGGAACACCACTGCTCCTTCCCCATCGGCTGCATGGAGAAGGAGAGTTTGCTGTACATATCTCACAAGAACTTCAGCCTTTGTGCCATGCCAGGCTTGGCCCTTCTGTGTCCTACCATGATCCCAACTCAACCATATCTCCATGTCTCCACCCTCCAGACCTCTGCTGTGGTGGATGGGCTGTGCCCTCCCAGCCTTGGTCCTGATTTGTGTTTACTGAGTGTCTTTCTCTTGCTGGACAATATTTAAATGCACAATTATAACAAACAGATGGTATCAACCCCTGTGGTGATTTTTAAAAATTTTTTATTAAAGCACAGTATTAATCATGGTAATTGGGTAGGAACTTTAAGGTTATAAAACTACAGCATGTCTAATGAGCGAGCTCCTTATAGGAGGAACTGAGGTTTTTAATCTAATAATGTCAGTTTTATGGATTATGACTGGAGTTTTATGAAGTGTGATATGAAATACTGTGGATTCATGGCTCTCACTGGATTAATTTGGAAAAGTAGTTTTCCTGGTTCTAGGCCCAAAAACAATTATTCCTTACATTTCTGTCCCCTGCACTGTTACCAAACCCCTCTGTCAGAAAACGGGCACCTACACCCATAACTTTTTTACAGGTTAGACTTCTTTGTTTGGCTGGCTTGTTGTTTTTTTTTTTTTTTTTTTTAAATCACAGATTGTTATTAACATACAGTAGGTAGGAGAAGCTCATATTCTGTGTAGCAGACTGTATATTTGTCCAGAAGGAACAACAACAGGCTGTAAACTCTTAAACACGGTTGAGGGCTGGCTGGAGCTTGCAGGCTCCGAGCAGGGGGACACAGTCACCACTCAGCACTGGAGCTTTCTGATTGACAGAGAAGAGGCAAAACCAGGGTGACTGGAAGAACTACAAATTATTTAAAGAGAAAAACGTAGAAGTAGAGGGCTGGAAGAGACCTCAAGAAGCTGTCAGATCTCTTCTGTCGCCCCACAGTAGATGCGTCTCTACTTGCACTGTACTGTGTTTGTGTCAACTCTTTCTAGAAGCCCTGAGGAGTGATGGAGCCAGGTACTTGCCCTTCCTGCTCTACTGCTTCACAATCTATAAATTATTCCTAATATCCAGACAGACTCATCTTTGATAATATTTAATCCCACGACCCCTTCTCTGCCCACCAGTATCAAAGACTGTTATTTTTTATCTATAATAGCCTTTCATACAGGTGAAAACCATCCTTTCTCCACTGCCTTTTCCCTCCCAGTAATGTTCTCATTTGGATTACATGATCACAGCTGGTCCAACCTTGCCTTGTGAATCCAGTCTGTAGATCTTTGCTTATTCTCACTGTCTTCTGGATTTTCTCCAGCTGGGATGTCTCTTTCCTGAAGGAAATGCCCAAAACTGAGCCACAGCTTCTAGCTCTAGCCTTACCAGTGGCAGTGGGCAGGAAGGATTTATATACTTGGAGCACAAAGAATTTAAACATTGCAGTAGGGCATTTGACCTTTCTGGAAGAGCACAGCCTGGACGATTTAATCCCATTGCCAAGATTATTCTGAATACTCATCATGTGAGACAACACCCTCTACCTGAGCATCGTCTACTGATATTAGACATCATCCATGAAAATCCTGAATATCCCTAGATAGACTCTGGGGAAGCCCCCTTGATAAATCCTTCTCTCTGACACTAAGCCATTGATAAAGGCTGAACAGACTTTCCAACCTGTTTTGTCCGCCAGACAGTATTTCCTACTTCTTACAGACCCCATTTTCTTGGGTTGTTTATGAGTTTTTATGTGAAACAGTTTCAAAAGCCTCAGTAAAAAACATATATTGTTTATTCTCTATTCATGCACCTTGTTTTGCCAACGAAGGAAAAATGACTGCTTTTACATGGTCTGCTCTTGGCAAAGCCACGACAGCTGTAGTTATCTCCCTTGTTTTTTGGAGGTATTTAGAAATGGCCTGTTAAACCATTTTTTCCCAATGTTTTTCCAGTAATGGCTTTGCAATGCCCTGGCTCTTCCTTTTTTCCTCTCTTTAGAGGACAGGTACTTTATTAGCTCTTCTCCATTCTTTCATTACTTCACCGATGTTCTCTGAATTCTCAAAGATAATCACTAATGCTGACAGGATTTCAACAACCAGCTCTTTAACAGCCCCAGGATAGACTTCCTTAGGCTCAGATGATTTGAAAAGATCTAACTTAGCTAAGTGCTCTCCAGCTCTCCCCTGCTTGTGGCTGAGGTCATCCTGCTTTGTTACTGGCATTAATTATACCAACAGCCACGTGAGATGTGACTTTTTAGTGATGGCTGTTATAAAAAAGGCACTAATCATTTCAGGATAAATCACAGCCCAAATGTATCAATTAAAAAAAAAATTAGGATGAGGAAAAAACAAAAGCAAACCTCCTTCCTTGCACACGAAATAAACAGCCACTTACTCTGTGCTAGTGAAAGCTGGAGAATAAAGAGCCCAGCTCATCTGTGAGCTGTCGAAACTGCAGTACCTGGGTCCCACATGGACCTTCTCATGGCAGATCCCCAAGTCACACACAATCAACTCGGCTGATTGACACAGCAAAGACCAGCTGACAGACCTGCTGCTGGATCTCCAGAACTTAAGAATGCCCCTCAATGGACTTTGCATGTCACCAAGGAAAGAGGAAATCAGTCTTTTCAGCTGGAGCACAAGTCTTAGGAGAGGCTGAGGGAGCTGGGGTTGTTCAGTGTGGGGAAGAGAAGACTGAGGGGAGACCTTCTCACTCTCTACACCTCCCTGAAAGGAGGCTGTAGAGAGGTGGGAGTTAGTCTCTTCTGCCAGGTCACAGATGAAAGGACAAGGGGCAATGGCTTCAAATTGCACCAGGGGAGGTTCAGGTTAGATATT
>BJBW01011947.1:46839-87932 GCA_004320125.1 Scolopax mira
AGTTGACATGGTGCTCGGGGATATGGATTAGTAGTGAATTTTTTGTGTTGTTTTGGGTGTGGTGGGGTTTGTGTGGGTTGTTTTTTTGTTCGTTTGTGGTGGGTTTTCTTTTTTTTTTTTTTTTTTTTTTTTCATTGGTTGGACTGGATGATCTTAAAAGGTCCCTTCCAACCTAGGTGATTCTGTGATTCTGGATTTTAGGGATCCTTATGAAGGAGCCAATGTGAGGAGGAGCCTCTTGTCAACACCCAAGAATGTGTGTGCCACGCTCTCTGGAGCTACCAGGGAAAGCTATGGCATTTGGCACCAGCAGGACCACCTGGTCCCCAACCTTTTCCATCCCGCGTGTGACAGCAGTCCTACTCCATGGCCACATGGGGTTAAAGGAAACGGTCTGGGATGAGAGAAATGCCTGCACCAGACTTATCTCCCAGGGTTGAATGAAGGCACTGTGGGCTGCTCAGCTCCCCGTGGGAACCAGAGAGAAGTAGGAGCTTGGAGACGACCCAACCAGGAAACGACCCTTAGAGCAGAGGGGGACAAATACTGGTGGTATGCAAGACACCAAGGGAAAGGGAGGTTTGCCATCACCCACCTCAACCTGTTTGCCCAGTCCCCCAGCGTTGCTCCTCTGCTGACTTGCTCTCTTTCTGGTTCTCCTCTGGGCACCCAGCAGCGGGGCTGGGAGAAAGGCAGATGGTGGCACAGTGGTGGCACTGGATTGAAAGCACAGGCACTACCGGTTGCTTTGGGGTCACCTCATCACCCAGAGTCTCTGTGCCATCTCTGCCTGGGATAGATCTTTAAAAAGAAAACACCATCATTCTCTGAACAGCCATACGGAGCTCTGGTTTCGGTTCATAACTCCGCTCATCTGAAACCCGCAGCTCCTCTGCCAAAGAATCTCCTACTCTCAGGACAAGCTGAAACTCATAACATCAAAAGTTGGCCCTTCCTGTAAGAGATAGGAAGGACAAGCCTCAAAAGCCAAATTTGATTTTAATGTGCCTCCAGTTACTTGCGTACCATGAAAACATAGCCTCCCACAAAGAAAAACAGGCTATCATTCCCCCATCTGGTTTCAGTTTGAAAAATACTTATATATGTAGTTTTTCCCCAAAGTTATTGTAGGCACGGGTAAAAAATTCCCATTAAATGACAACAGCAAGAACGTTTAATTTTCCCCTATTATTAATTTAATCTCTTGTTAACTTCCCAACCCAGTATTTGCATGAGGATTTAATCTCTGTTTTGCAGAGCTATTTAGTGCAGAAAAATCATAGGAAAATAATTACCTTTGTCCACTTTCTCTGTTTCAGACAGCAGATAAAATGGTTTAGTGAATCCCACAGAAATTCAGAAAGGTATCAGAAGTACCAGGATAAAAAGGAGCAAAGTCAGTTGTGCCGGTAAGACAAGGAAGAAGAATGTGACTTGACTTCACTATACTTTTGGACACACAGTCAATCAGGCAATCTCAACTTAACTCACATTACAAAATGCAGCCCACAAGAGAAAGCAAACTCCCTTTCTCCATCCCTTACCTGCTGTGGGGACACCTAATCTCAGGACACCTGGATGCTCCTCAGAAAACTTAGCCCTCAGTTTCCAAAAGGGGTGGAAGCACCTACTCGGCTCTCTGGGAACATTGTGGAGTCAAGAAATAGCCCAAATTTGGTATCCGAAACGTAATTTCATAGGCAAAGGCTGAATATTTCCTTCCCACAACATGACAGGAGAGAACCCACAATATTATTACCACATTTAATACAAAAATAAGAAAATAATAAACCTTCAGATGCCCCTTGCCCAGTTGCACACACCTACTGTGCACCTCTAGTTAGTGAGGGGTTACTCAGACATGACCAAAGATATACAAATGATTTCTTTAGAGCTAGAAGAATTAGCTAGAATTCAAAGCATTTCCCAATTCACATGCTTTATACAGATTTTTGTTTGCCTGAGTAGCACTGTGTTAAAAAACGACCCCATATTTATCCCTAAAAAGCAGGGGGCAGTATTTAAAACATTTATAAATACTTGTCTAGTTAGAGGCCCCCCGTAACTTATAAACGTAGAATGGAAATATCGAGGAATAAAATACCCATAGATGCGCAAATGCAACCGTGCAGCAATCTGAACTAAAATTTGTTCTTGAACTGGGTGAGATTTTGACACATTACAAATTGCACTCTAAGGCTTTTGCAATCCCCCATCTAAGGACCTGGTCTAAAGTTACAGACAGAACTGTGCTAAAGCAATAGGGAACCAAACCCTTTCCATTCCCTCTATACACCCGACATTTGTTCTTGATCTAAAGGCGAAGCAATATAAATGTCTCACCCCATACCCATTTTTAATTTGTAGCTATATGAACCACCTACTGTAGTTCCCACAGATTGTGGGATTTGAGTTTCTAGGGATAAGCACAACTTCCAGATTTTCAATGGAAAAAAATTTAAAGAGAAGTGAGAGAGGGAAAGGGGAGAGATTATGGGGGAGATATACATACATATATCTATATCTATCTATATATCTATATCTATATATATAAAACCAAATAAATCTCATGCTTCAGCACTCCAGCCAACCTCCAGTGATGAGCAATCAGAAGAAGTACGGACAGACAGACAGCATCTCAGTGCAGGCTGCCCCTTCTGAAACAGTCGGGACTGGGGATGGGCTGAGAGACAAGCCCAGTACCAAAAAGGTTAAACTTAGTTTCTTTTATTTATCATGTGGCCCAAGATGTCGTAGTAAGTATTCCTATTCCAGGTAATTTTATACATTTAACTCAATTACCAAAGTATTGTGTGTGAATTTAGGATCAGTTGCTCACTTTGGGTCTGAAATACAACCAGTCCCTCCCAGTCCTGCTCCTGCAGAGCCGAGATATGTCTCTGTGTTACTGGCTTTGACACATTTATTCTGCTCTGAGGCTTTGTTATGTAAAATACCTCTTGGTGTTGCTTGATCTGTTGATTCTTTTGCTAGAGGCTACAGTGTTCCACAGTAATATATTACAGGCTAAATAACTGCCGAAGGACTGTTTATGTAAAGCGTTGGACCAATATAAAATGAAAGAATAATTTTTACAGAAGGAAGAAATTTTTTGCTACTCTGCTCTGAATTACCAACATCTTTCCATCCCTGATGGTAAAGTTACTTCCTAAAGGGGGAACCTGTCATGAAGACACTTAATGGCAAAAACCTTTCAACACCATACTTATTTTTTTACTAAAGACCAAAGAGCATTTTCACAGATCAGCAAATCTCAACAAGCTTTACAGCAGCACCCTACATTAGAGGACCAGCTTCAGATATTTTCTTCCTGATTTTACTTGAATTTGCTCCAAAAGGTTGACTTTAGTGACAGACCTCCTAGACTAAGATGCTGTTTAAGGGGAGGAAGGAAAGTCCAGATAAGACCAAGAACTCTGACTTTGGGACAGGGAGTGTCTTCACGGAGAACACATCAGCTCATGAAAAGAAGGTGTCAAAAGAGGGAGGGAGGGATTGTAGCTATATGAACCACCTACGGTAGTTCCCACAGATTATGTGATTTGACTGCAAAGTGTTTCTAGGGATAAGCACAACTTTCAGATTTTCAATGGAAAAAAAATTAAACAGAAGTTAGAGAGGGAAAGTGGAGCAATAATGGGGGATATATATATATATATATATATATATATATATATATATATATATATATAAATTCTCATGCTTCAGCACTCCAGCCAACCTCCAGTGATGAGCGGTCATCACTGATGGGACCGATGGGAGGGTCTCCCATCACTGAGGGAGATCCTTTCAACAGACCCTCCAATTTTGAGCCCATACAGGGATAATCCAAAAATAATTCTAGCTGCTAATCCAAACCAGCCCTGCAGCACCGACTCAAAACACTAACCATGAGCAGAAGACTTGGCAGATCACCACCAAAACTACTGTTGCTGTCAGGAGGAGGTGGAGCAGGAAGAAGCAGAGCTACTGTAGTGAACTACCCCATTGGTTTGTACCAGCCTGAGATCAGGATCTGGCCACAATTCAGTCCCAAGAAAACCATATTAGCGTGTAATTACGGGGCCTTGTGTGGACTTTGAAACAGGATGTAAAACCGAGTTCCTGATTACTCATGGTCATAAAAGAGACCGTGGAATTTTCTATGAAGGCAGGAGAAGCAGGATGCAAAAGAGCTCAACCCAAACTCCAAAGCAGGTTGGTACAACCAGGTCACCGCAGCCCTTCCTGACATTCCCGCAGGACACTGTGGCCCTGGCAGCCTCTCCCTCCGGCACGGACCCGAGGACGGGTGATGCCCCACCACCTGCATGGAGCTCCAAACGTGCTGTTTGCAAAATGCCTTAATATCCATCCACAGGACATTGTTCCCCCAGAGCACGCCTGGGTTTCCTCACTTGCGCGAGAGTAGCACTCGTTCCGATTAGCTCATTTCATCAATAAAGTCAAACAGCACGTTAAAAAATTCCTACATCTATTAATGGCCCAAGCGTTTCACCAACCAGCTCCATCTCACTCATTAAAAATACTTTTACAGCAAATGTAGAGTTGAAGTCCAGCAGAAGTGCTCTGCTTCAGTGATATCTCCAGACGGGTTATGTTGGAAAGGGCCCCAAGCCACGCTCTCCAGTGGGATGTCAGGCTCTGCCCTCCATCTGCCTCATCCACAGAGAGCAGGATGGAAAGGATATTTTCCAATCAGGATTTGTGGATTCATCAAAATATTACATGGGTCAGATCCACCTCTGAGCACCTTCTCTGGGAACCTTGTTCCCATCCACGATGCTTGAAGACCATCATTCTGATTTGTGGGACTCCATCAAATCTAAGCTTACAGAACTGATGCACAAGTGGAATTGCCATCATAGGATCATAGAATGGTTTGGGTTGGAAGGGACCTTAAAGATCATTGAGTTCCAACCCCTTGCCATGGGCAGGGACACCTTCCACTAAACCAGCTTGCTCAAAGACCCATCCAGCCTGGTCTTGAGCACCTCCAGGGATGGGGCATCCACAGCTTCTCTGGGTAACCTGTTCCAGTGCCTCACCACCCTCAGAGTGAAGAACTTCTTCCTGTATCTAATCTAAATCTATGCTGTTTCAGCTTGAAGCCGTTACCCCTCATCCTATCGCTATGTGCCCTTGTAAAAAGTCCCAGTGTCTCATCCTGTGCCTGATGTCTTCTTCTTGCAGTAACAGCAGCAGTGTCAGGCTATGGACTCCTCCATCACTCACCCTCTCCCCATGCACAGCCCCAAAACACAGACTGTCCCCAGCTTCCAGCCCCTGTGGCCAGGGCAGACACCTGTTCTGAGTGGCTTGGACATCAACGTTTGGAGCAGCTATGAGGCCAGCAGAGACAGACACAAGATCATAGAATCATAGAATCATATGTGGTTGGAAGGGACCTCTGGAGATCATCTAGTCCGGCCCCCCCACTGGAGTGGGTCTACCTAAAGCATGTTGCACAGATCAATGGCAAATAAACTAAAAGCAGTTACCTGACTGTAAAAAAAATGATAAACTGTTTTTCTTCTCTTGAGAAATGGCAGTAAGGTCTGAGAGTCCAACAGCAGCAGCCTTTAATGACCAGCTCTTGCCTGTTTTGGTGAACAACCAGCAGCTGGTTTGTAGTATAAAAACCAACTTTCTACTGAAAAGCAACTGAAAAATGCACCCGTGAAAAATTGTTTCACAGCTTCCTTTCAAGCCCGTTTCCAGTTTGAGCTAGACACCTAGTAAATAGCATTACAGCCTTAAAAAAATATTCCTAAATATAACCATGTCTTTTGGACAGCGCTAGCTGGACTGGGCAAAACCTGCCTAGTCAAGTTGTTCTGGGAGCATTTTGCTGCAGGTTTTTATTTTTCCTCTCTGCTGAGGTCTGCTATGTACTCGGATATTAAGACATCATAAGAAAAATTCCAACATGGCAATTAATCATTGACTGTCATAGTTTTCCATAAGGTGCAAATTTAAGGTTATAAAACTGTCAAAAACCTAAACAGTTACATGGGCTGCTTGTGCCGCTGGCTGGATGCGCTTCTGGAAGCGGATGCGGACAAATCCCTGTGGTGCTGTGGGCTGCAGAGCCTCAGGAGCAGGGGCCGTCCCCGTGGGGAACTGTGGGGCTACTGAGGGGTGGTCATGGTGTGGTCCTGCGCTTCTCACCCAGCTGGACCTCTGGCTGGTGGGTCATCCCTGCAAAACCACCCGGGGTGGCTGTTATTTGCAATGCAAAGTTCGGTAGGACCCTGCTGGACATCTTGTCCACAGCCTGTGGGCCACGCTGGAGATGAAGCCTTTGGTGAGCCATGGGGCATGTAGCTCATTTTGAGCAACTTGGTCTAGTGGGAGGTGTCCCTGTCCATGGCAGGGTGTTGGAATTCAATGATTTAATGTCCCTTCCAATCTAAACCATTCTGTGATGCTATGATCTTCTAGTGGATAAGAAACAAGGAGGGAATGTCAGAATTGAGATGACACAAAGATGTGGGAAACCTTCAACAGAGGAAATATTGCCTTTATGTTGATAGATTACACATCCCCTTGAATGAGAGGACCTTAGGGTCCTCTGGGTCTAAGGAAAAGTCACTTCCACATGCTGGTATTTTGAATTCAGTTGTGTGCAAAAAAAAATGATAGAAGGCCACTTACTCAAGCAGCACAATTATGACCCTTTAGCCTTACACAGTAGAAGGGATCAAGAACTCCTCACTAGGCATCCCTAGCACCTTAGTCTTTCCAGAAGATACACGGGTTTCAGGCACAGCAGGTTTCAGGGGACTGAGACCAACGTACAGCTCCTTGGGGCCTTTCCCACCAGCTTCAACAGGACCGAGACGCTGAAAGGACAATCCAGAGACTTCATCTGTGAGTGCACACCATTTCATTTGCCATTTCTGCTTCAGAGCAATAATATCTCCTGATACTAACATACAGGAAAGGAAGCATTCAGCAAAAGCATTTTTCACCCCAGCAGAAATAATCCTTGTTTGAGGTCTATCCTGTTTTAATTGCAATCTGGAATAGGCTGTCAATAGGCATAAATCAGTAACTCGCCAATTACATGGCAAAGCACAGAACTCCACTGTAATAAATGCTAGATGACTATTGCACCATCAATAACAATGTAGAACACTATTAAGACTGGAAAGTGAAAGTCCTTTTTCCAGAATATCCTTTTCTCTACTAATTAGGACATTCCTCACTGAGAGACGTGTGGTTCAAAATTCCCTCTGCAAGAAATGATGTGAATTAAACCCTGCTCTCTCAAATCCTGGATCAATCTGAAGTCACATGGAACTGTTTATATTCCTTGATTGAAGGAATGCTAAAATACTTCTGGCGAAAATACTTCAATTCCCTCTCCACATACAGTCATCGCAGGCTCCTTTGAAATGCACTTTTTCTAAAATATTTAGACATATCTAACAATTGCCAAAATAAGAGCAAATCCCATTAGAGAAGGAGAACATATCAGAAAAAAAATCTACCCTGATAGCAACCTTTTTGACTAGTATCTGTCCAGGCCTTGGTAAAATTTAGGTTAAATGGGTATAAAAGACAGAGTAGGGGGAAAACAATGTTCTTTGGAATAAAATTAGATGGGCAGGCTGAGTACCTCAAATCTCAGACAGCACTGTCACAGGGAAACGGGATCTGTGTTACGAATCCCTTTCAAAACAAGTCAAGTCCAAGGTTTTGGTTCGACCAATTGTGGAGACATAGCAGCCAGCTGCAAAAGCTGGATGGGAACTCCGCTCCCCCAAATTCACTGGCATTGCAATCCCAACGCTGATTTAAACTCATCTTTTCCTTTTAAAGTTAAAAGGGAAGGACACAACCACATCCACAAGCGTAAGGAAAATGCAAGGAAAAAGTAAAGGGGATGTCACATCTGATCAGCGTGACACTACGGTGGAAAACACTGGTGGCGTCTCTGATTTATATCTTTCTGCAGCTACTTTCCTTGCCTCATTAAAGTACATAATTTCAGTAACTCTAAGCTCTTAGCAACATCTGCAGTAAAATATTTAACTTGGGTTGGCTACTCAGTGTCACTGAAAGCCAAGGCTGGGCGTATTTCAAAATCCAGGATGACCTGGATTTTTCCAGCAAACCAACCTCTCGCAGCACGTTCGGAGCTAACACATGTAGGGGCACAGACCAGAGCTGTCGGCCCTGGGCTTCTGCAAACTTGGGAGAAATGGAAACCAGTTGTGGTGTGAAAATGCACTGAGAAAAAATAATCTGGTGCCTTATCTGGGACTGGTTACCGTTCGATTTTCATAAAGACAGTCTGCAAAAGCCACGGGGATAAAAAATGACGTGCTGAATGTAAAAATTTTAGTAGAAATGCTATGCGATTAATTAAAATTTCAATTAAGAAAAAAGAAAGAGGAGAAATCTGATGGAAGTGCAGAACAGTTACTGTGCCATAGCACCTCTGTCGGTGGAGAGCCCTTGCAGCGGGTGGCAAAGCACCGGCCGCTCCCCCCTGCACTTACCCTTAGCCTTTCCCTCCACGTTGTTAGAAAATGGGATGAAAATTGTGACAAATATATCATGTAACTGGCCAGCTCGCTGACATGTTGCACTGCATAGTTAAAATAAGAAATGCCCAACCAGTGGACGCGAAGCCTTTGTTAAATTTTCTAAGGCCAAAAGAAGAAGAAGAAGGGAAAAAAAGGCATTTTACTTCCATCCCAGATGGTAGCTTAGCAATCCCCAAGCTGTCAGTGGCAGGGACTTAAGTATGAGCAAATGAAATGTACATTGGGCAAAACCAGATATGCTTAAGAAAACACAAAATGTGTTAAAGAACACATTTTTATGCTGCCATCTGCACCGGTTTCTTTTCAGTGTTGGGGCGCCTTGCTTGTAATTTAGGTTACAATGGGAACAAGGTGTAAATTATGAAACGATCAAAAAAGGAGAACTTTCAGCTCTTTCCCACCCCTCCTTGAGCAGTTCCCTCTCCATGGGATCAAACCATGCCTGAGGTTGGCTGGTGGTACGGAGCCAGAACCCAGGAGGACCAGGATGCTCAGTGTAGCTCCAGCCTCACTGAGGGGGAGCTTTTATTTTATCTGTGCATTCATGTGCACATTTATTTGCCCATAGAAAACTGAAATAAACCCTCAATACAGAAACTGATTATGTCTGTTTAGCAGTAAATAGCAATGTAAACACTTAAAACATGCTAAAGTCCTGTGTTTAGGTTTGCAGAGGAAGGCAGAAAAGATAAAGTGCTCTGAAGGGATAGACAAAAAAGAATAATCTTTGTGCAATTTATCTAATAGGTAGCTGTCTGCACACATGGCATATTACGGTTTCAAAAGCTGTCTAAGGAGCTTGTCTCCTACAGGAAGCTTTGAAGATCTCGACCATAAAGAGGTTAGTGCAGTGGGTATTTCCTGGTAGTATCGTACTACTTTTCCCAGCACAGATTTGGCCTGTGTCAGATGGGATCACATGAAATGTAGATCCCGGAGGATGCTGGAGAGGAAGCAGAAAATGCCACCCACTTTCAAGGTCACAGCTGCAAGGAGATCACTGCTCATGCTGCTGCACTGATCGCTTACATATGAGATGAACCTTGGAAGAGGAGTGAAAATGTATGTATATCAGAATATTCCAGGAAGAACTGTCACCAGACAGCCTGGCTGCTGGAGGAGTAATGCTCTAACGAGCCCTTGCATTGACAAGAACCTAATGGCAGCTGCACTGTTATCAAGAAGAGATGTATTCTTGGAAAAAAACTGCACAGGGCTTGAGGTTTTCCAGCTCAAAATAATCTCTAGCAGAGGATGAAATACAGCTGCCTGTCCATGAGTAAGTTCCTACGCTCCGAAGCGAGCGTGTGACTCATTCAACAAAACCCAAGTGCATCAACATCAGCCATGGGGCCGATTTTAAAAGGTTACTCATTATTCACCAGCAAATTAGATTTGTCAACAGACGGAGAGAGCAAAAACTCAGTATTGCCTGGTTCTGTGACTCAGCCTCATCCAGCAAAGTGGAATAATGAGCTCTTCTGAGCCAGGTGACAGCTAGCGTGACATTAGGACAGAAGAGGGGGAACAAGTCACAGAGCAGAAGAGCCCAGAACTTGGTGACTGGTGCTGCTGCCTCTACGTTTAAAACGGCAGCGACCAGAAGGAGCAGGGGTCCGAGTTCCCCCAGGCTGCTCCACGCCAGCCCGGAGCTGGGAAAAGACGTGGACAGCTTTGCTGGTCCAGTTTTTCTGTACCATCAACATCATGATTAGCCCTTTGGCAACGCAGCCACATACGAACGGCCGGTGCCAGGTTAGAGGAGGACAGGACCAGGAGGAATGGCACTTTGTGAGCCCAGAGCCGGGCAGCAATGCTGGAGGGGTCCTACAAGGAGAGAACCTGGTCCATAGCTTTGGAAGGTCCTGGCTTGGGTGGGCATCTGGACCATCTGGACCCAGACCGTCACGCCATGGACTTCAGTCCGACGTTGTTTTGGGAAGTTTTAGGATGCCTTTGTAGCTTAATTTCTTCTGACAGTGAGAAGGAACCCTTAAGGTTTCTGTAAACCAGCATGTTTACAAGTGAATGCCAAAGAGAGAGCCGGGTCCAATGTGGCCCTTCGAGCAGCCAGCCCCACCACTGCAAAATTACACGATAGAGCACAGGACGTGCCACAAGGCATTAATCTCCCAACGCACAATTTTAGCCTTGAAATCTCTGCGTGACAGATACATGAGCAGCTCAGACACGACTGAGGGAAGTTTAACGAAGCGGCAAATTACAGCTCTGCCCAGGATTTTCCACCCGAGATACCACATAGGTATTTCCCAGTACTCACTCATTGGCAATTGTGGTCAGAGCAGCTCCTTTCTGGCGTCTTGTGGTGGCACCACTGCTGTCATGGTGCTGGTGGTCATGGGTCCCTGGGCCACATCAGGCCACTGTCACCAGGAAACAGCTGAGCGGTGCCAGCCCAACACAACACAAGGTATTTGCGTGGACCCAGCAAGCTCCAAGAGAGCCCTTTGGTGCCTGCTCAGAGGTGTCTTGTGGGACAGCCTGGTCCTGAAGACCCTTGGGGTTCCCTGTTTTAAATTTGCCCTGGACAAGGAATGGTCATTAGTCTGGGAGCTCATGAATGTTCATCATCAAATCATAAACACTTGCAGCTTCTCTCATGCTTTGCTTTCAGGGTCTCCATGTGCTTTCCAAACTGAGGAGAGGACAGGTGGCCAGACAGGGGCAAGAAGAGCAGCAGTGCAAGATAGCACCTATGGAGACAGGAGCAGGGAGCAGAGCCCATGTGAGGCACATCCAGGGCACGCTGTTGCTGGGTTCCCATGCAAGGGAGGAAAAGCACCACAGACAGAAAAGCAGCAGATCTACCACGAACATTCCTGAAGCATCCTCCAACCAGGGCATCTATCTCCACCGGAGCACAGCCGAGAGCACTGACTGCCCAAGCAGCCAAGGAAAACCACCACAAGGACTCTTATCACAGTACTGGATGTGCATGGAGTATTTAATTTGGCACTCTTTGGAGCTCTCATAATCTTTTCCTTTATGATTAATATTAAACAAGTCATATTCCTTCTGGAATTTCCTAACTGTGTCTGTTTATATTTTTCTCTACATCATAGTTAATATTTTAAGATCGCCTCTCTCTTTTTTCTCTTTTATTTCACATTCATATGTTTTTCCTCGTTTTATAAATTAGGTTTCTTGTTTAGTAGTCATGACAACATCTGACTGTGGTGGTTACACCACAGCCTGGGGTTTTTTTTCTCTTTTCTCCCCCCAAGCTGGCTTAGAAAAAATATCCTTTAAGTAAAGAGAAGCATAAAACGAAAGGCGCAAGTTTGGTACTGACTCCTCCTCCTTTCCCTCCAATGACCCACTTCAACAAGACTTCCCAGCATGGTGGGTGAGGACTCATTTGGCTTTAATCCTGCAAAGTCTTATCCACTTAGTTGACTTCAATGGGAATACTCAGAGCGCATCAAGTGAAACACATATGTAAGTCTTTAAAGCCTTGAGGCCTATGCCTGAAAGGCAGAGAGCAAAAAGCTGGATTTTCCTTCTGGGCGTTGATCTCTGTGCAGCAGCTCAAGGGTTGTGGGGTGAGCACAGAGACATGCTGCTCCCCGGAGCGAGGATGGGGTGACTTCCATGAGATGCTGTAGTTCAATGGTATCTTCCGAACAGGGACCCACATGGACCATCATCAGACCAGCGACTACAGCTCCTGCACAGCCACCTGATGGCTTTTGCATCTCTCTCTTGCTCCAGACTCTCAACAAAACCCAGCGGTTGGAGGCAGCAGGACCTGCCAGCTTCCACCTCTGTACTCTGCATTTCAATTAGTAGACGTGGTGATTAAAGTCCACCTGTTTATCAACCTGGACATCAGGCAAAGGAATTTCAAAGCAAAGGAGTATCACACAACCAAATGTAGTTTTGTGATCTAGTAGTTTTTTAAGTGAACATTGTATGTCAGTCTTTTAGGATGTTCGTAACCAGTAGCTTAGAAGGAATTTAGGCTTTTGAGAAAGCAGGAGCACATTTTATTTTAGACTTCTCCCACAAGCACAGTAAATGGCGATGGATTATGGATCTGTGTTTACCCATGGCAAGGGATAACTAAAATTCCATGGTGTCTTTAACATACTGAGCATAAAATACCAATTACATAGATGGCCAGCCACACCAAAAGCAATACTGAATCAAGAGAAGGCAACAAGGAAGGGAAAAGGCCTGGAATTTAACAAAGGCAGATGAACCTTTAATACGGCAGAACCTCTGGGAGCCCTGAGACACTGAGTCCAGATGTTCGGAGGTCGATGTAACCTGACTCCAAGAAGGAAGAGGATGTATTTCTTAAAATTCCCTGTTGTGCTTTAATTTACTGCAGTCTTGCAGAGGACGCATGTGGTGATCACAGGTGGAGTTTCATATTGACCATAAACATGAAGTTGGGGGCAAAAGACTCGAGCCATTTCAGGTTTGGCTGCCAAGGCGGTTGAGCTACAGATTTCCATGAAAACATCTCCCTCCCCTTCCCCTGCACTCCAGTAATTGGTAATGAGGGCCAGAGGAAAACCCTCCAGCAGAGATACTGCAGGCACCAACAACCCTTTTTACTGACGGGAACAGGGAACAGAAGCAGGCCAAGAGCCTGAATGGAGGCTCTCCAGCTGATGACCACTTCTTCTCTATGTGGAGAAGTGGAAGGGGGAAGGAACACAGGACGGATGGCTCCATTTCTTATCTGTGGTCACATTTATTCTAAATAGTCCCAGGAAAATGATGCCTGTTCTTCTTGAGGACCCCACTGTCTGCCCCTGAACACTTTGTGGGAAGGAAAGAAAAATATTGGCCCCATAGTGTCTCTGGCACCATCCCATCTGCCCACTGAATCAGAGACAGAGCTGGTTTGGATGCATTGGGTTTTAGAATGCCCCCTCCCCCAGATCCTGACCCTTTTACCTTGGCTTTGCTCCCTCTGAGGTTTCTGGCCTGCAATAATGATCAGCGTTTGATTAGGAGAACTGGCAGATTCGCTGTTGTTGCTACAGAGGGATTTGCATGGGGATTAGAGCTGATTTTCAAGAGTTGGCTATGGAATAAATGACATTATTGATGCAATAAAAGCAATCCCTGTCCTCTTCCCATTCTCTACTCCTGCCATACTAATTCCCAACCTTGATGCAAACAAACAATGCAGTGTGATTGGTTCTTCCAGATGAAATTTGTTAATTTATGTTGACTGTGCTCTGAGTTTTCTACTGCCCATGTATTTCTGCATCTCTCCACAACAACTAGCAGCAGGAGCTGGCAGGTGCTCTAAAGTAGACCATGATGTGATGGTTGACCGGTGGATGAGAAATGACTGTCCTTCTTTCTCTCCCATGCTTGTTTCATGCTATAAGAATGCAGAGCTCAGCAAATTCCTCTTTCTCTGACCTCTTACTTTGCTCAGGAAGAATGACCTGAGATTTCATTATTTAACCTCTTCCAAATTCTACCATTTCCTCAAGGAAGGAGGATACAGCTGAAGAAGATACAGAGGAAACTCTCAGCTTGAGTGCTAACCAGCCTCAGGACTCCTGGCACAGGGCAGCATGGATCCAAGCATACAGGGAAGAATTAGCAAAAGGCATTGGAAGGTGGGTTAAAATAGGTCCTGTGGAGGAAATGGTTAAGATAAGGATGAAAATAAATTTGTCAATCTCTTTTTACCGGGAAAAAGATGAGCTTCACAAAGAAACAACTGATACAGTTATTGGAGTGATCTGTGCCTCCCAGGCACTAACACTCGAGGCAGTGGAAAACCCAGGAGGACGCAGAGGCGAATGAATATCTGAGTATTTGGATAAGGGGGTCACTTCCATTCCTGTGGCTCATGACCTGAAGAAGCAGCAGACGAAGAGGAAACACATTGCTATGGAACACCAGAGTGGGGAACATTTTGCAAAAAGCTTCTGGCATGGGAGGCTTTGGTTCCTCATTTCATCTGCTCGTTTTCATGGCTTCTGGAGGAGCACAGCAGCCTCGGGTGCTCCTCTGACTCTTAGAGCAGACCTGGGGCTTTCACACCTTCAAAGGGGAAAAAGAAGGTTCTGCTGCATCCTGGGGAGAGAGGTTAAGGAAGCACACGCAGCTGTGAATGCGACTTCATGCCCACCTTGAGCTGGTGGTGCTGAGCAAACCAAAGCAGCTCTAGTTTGGACTGTTGGCACAAACACAATGCAGAACATTAGCCAAGATGACACAGGGACACTCCAGAAGCAAAAGAAGCAGCTGGGCAGCAATCTGCCATTGCAAGGAGAGGGAATTTCCTCTGAAATTCTTGATCCTCTCCTTCTCTCTGCTTGCTCGCTCATTCGCAATGTGCAACAAGTCAATCCACATGCCCAACCAACCCCGACTGCCGTGGCACAGAGGCCAGAATCTGGTACTAAACATTCCCAAACTGCTCAAAGGATTTACTGCTTATTTTGTGACCTTTTCTGCTAGACATTCTCCATTGCACCACCTCGTATACATAATCTGTGCAACTGGGAGAGACCCATGCTATGCACATGCAGATGTTTCCTCTAACACCAGCCTGAGTCCAGTAATGATATGCTTCATAGAAGGGAACCAGCTTTTCAAGCTTTTAGAGGGCTCAGAACCTTGGATCTTTATTAGCCGAATGAATCAGCTTCATGGCTACCAGAAAGCCTCTGGGATTTCCTCTTTCATCTCTCCTCTCATCAGCACAAGTCACAAGAAGTGCCAATGTGATGAGCAGGGAACATTGTTTTAGGCACTTGTTTTCTCAGTCTTTGCAAAACTGGCACTGATTTAGTGTTGCTCGGTGCTTGCAAGTTTTTCTTATTAAAGTGGGTTGTAAATTTAAAGTGCCATATCTCTGCCTGAAAAGCTCCACGTGCAGACACCAAGCCCAAACCAAACCTATGTTGCCTGTTCAGCTTAACCCACCTTCAAAGTGAGTTGCATGAGTATAAAATGAGCAGTTAATCAAGAATGCCACCCCTGCACAGACAAACCACCAGTGTGCTCCTGGGAGAGATGAAACGAAAAGGCAAGAGTCCCTCACACAAGAGAGGTGAGACCTCATGCTACAAACACTGGCCTGGAACAAGGTATTTTGGGGCTCGAGGCTCAGCCGAAGCTCAGCCACCAACTCAGTTTAAGGCAGCAAGACAAATCCATTACCCTCTGCAAAATGCCAACATTATCCCAAGGAAAAGACTCAGGGTTTGCAAACAATTCTCCGGGTGAGGATCACCCCTGACCATTTTGGGGTGGGTGGTCGGTCACACAGCCCGGGAAGAGTTGGGCATCCCTGCCTGCATCCAAGCGCGACATCACTCATCGGCCAGTGCCACAAACAAACCCCAGCTGCTCCAAGAGTATCTTGCACTAATCGGCAATTTCTCTGAGTCACCGGCTCCAAGAAACCCCAGTTTTTTATAGGAAGATGAAAGAAATGAGTGACACAGGTTTCCTGCGATTTCTAGCTGTTGCATCACTAAAGAGATAATGCCTTTGGTGGTGCCTGGGGAATCAGATGATACAGCTGTGTAAACTGCGTGTGGGCTGAAGTATCTCAGAGCTGCATCCTCATCCCAACACTTCCAAATCAAAATAAAACCTCTCTGGAGGCAGCATCATTACAGAGAAACATTAAAACCAGCAACTTGGCCCAGAACAAGAAAATGAGTTACTTTCATCAAAGCAGGAGACTACAAAATCCATCTTCACCTCTATCCGTAAGCAGTTCCACGGCTTTGTTTTTACCCTGAAACTACATGGGATTAATTTTAATGGCTTTAATTAAAGCTATCCAATCTGTGCAAGGGGTAGTGATAAAACCTGCATCTCTGATCTGTGGGTAGTTTTACGGATGTACATTCAGCAGGCACAAGGTGTATTTAAATTCAATTACCCACACGCTTAAAAGATGCACTAATTTAAATTGGCACTTGTTAAAATACGTGAATTAACCAAAAAAACCTGAGCTGATCACCTGGGAGTACAGCAGGCATCACAGGGGCACACAATCAGAGTGATTTTTGAGTTACCCTGATCACACCAAATGAAGATCCAGCCCATGAGCTGGTAACCTACCTACTCTCTAAGGACAGAGTCACCAGAGCTAGAATTTCAACACACAGGGAGGGTACAGCTTGTTCAGAGGAGCTCTCTGGCTTTGCTGACCTGAACCCAGGAACCCAAGGTAAAAGCAGTGATACCAGAGGAAAGACTAAAGAGTAGTAATGGTAGGAACCCCTCATTTTAGCCAGGAGAGCTCGCTGTAGCCTTTAACTGCAGCAAAATCCTCTCCCCGCTCCCAAGAACATGGCACCAAAGGCAACAGCCCACTCCCAGCCCCTTCCACTCCTCAAATGGGCACATCCTGTCTTCACACGTCTATATCTGACACTATTAAATGATTCTCTTCACCATACATGTATTATAAATTCCCTTTATAAAAAAGTTCATCATCTGCCATCTGTTTCCAGTTAGGCTGTTCTGATTTCTTCTTTTTGAAATGGAATATAAAACATTATTTAAAGGTCCCGTAATCTAGATGGTGGGAGGAAAGAAACCAAAATCCAAGTACCACTGCCACGTCACCCTGTCGAAAAGCAAAGATTTGGTGAGAGCCAAGGGCTGGGAAGATGCAACGTGACCAGTTCAGATGAGGTATAAGGAACAGAAAATGCGATTAAACTTGTAAGAGCTTTACCATCACTTCAAGCCATTACACTGAAACTGGATAAATCTATAGTTTAGACATTTGACACATATTAGTGGGTGTGTCATTTGGTTTGGGCAACATTAATGGCTCATAATGGTTTTAGTTAGGTTTTGTAGCTACACCTAAACATAAATAAATAACCATCACTGGAAACATGGTAACAGTCCATGTTCAAGATCATGTCATTGACTTCAGTAACATCTCTGGTTTATAGCTGGTCTGGCTCTTATTAGACATAATGTTTTATACATACACTTAGACATACATGCAATCACATGTGCAACACATACTTCATCTCCCATCCTTGGTTGGACCCAAATGCTGCAGCAAAGCACTGAGAGAATCACATCTGGAAAGTGCAGATGTTTTGAAGCTCTTGCAGACTCGCCAACTCATATCGTTTCACTGACAACATCATCGTAATTGATTTTTCTCTTCAAGCCCAAGCACCTGGAAATTCTGCTAGAGGACTGAAGACACAAAAGCTCTGGATCGCAGAGAAATCTTGAAAATCAAATGCAAAATTAAAAAAGGGGAAAAAAACCCACCCCAACCCTGCCCCACAGCCCTAGGAGCCTAAGCTCTACAGATCTTCTCTTGGCAAAAGAAGGGCCACACGTGGTGGATGTCGGCCACGTCATTTAATATGTCTTTGGAAGGTGTTTGTGTAGTCTGAAGAGGAGAACGGTGTAAAGCCCACATAGAGCAGCACAAAAATGAGACTTGAGAGCACCCTGGGAGGCTGTAACACAGAAGAAACACCAAGGACAGGCAGAGTTGTTTCCATTTTCACAACACTTAAGCCAATCTTGCAATTTGGGGATCTAACTTGTCATCTTTTGAACCTCAGTGCTTAGCAATGTGCCCAAGGATATGGGGCCACCAGAGTCGACCTGGTCCCTGGGTCTCCCTGGCTTGGCCATGGGGGCTCCTGTGGCACAGAGATGATACCAATGGCATTGAAACAGGCCGCTGCTGCAGGGACAGCCCCAACACACGTGGCACCTTCCACCATGAACCTGAAACTCAGCTGGAACTCATCCCTCTGGCACGGCCGCACACTCCCTCCCCTCCCTGCCACCATATCCTTTCGCTGTATGAGCAAATATATGCTGTTCTGAAACAAAACCAGTGCTCTTGGATGGCCAAACTCTTCCTGGCCCCAGAACCAAGAGCCCCAGTCAACAGTGAAAATTAATACGGACCTTCCTGCTGCGTTTTTACAGCCGTGGCAGCTCTCTGCATCCTGGGGGCCTCCAGCACAAATCTGATTTCATAGCTGGGCGTAAAATCTCGCTCTCGGGTTCAATAAGCAAAACCACTATCAGTAGCAAAGGTGAGACAACAGGCATCCCGGCCAGGGACATCTTAACAAGATGCCTCCAAGACACACTAGACCCTCCTCCATGGAAAACCAGCACGTTTCAGGTCGGACAACCAAACGCGGAGGCACCAAAAATCAAAGGCTGACAGTGTCCCAAATAACCACTTTCTATTTTCAATTTAAAAAAATAAAAAAAACCCAACAACCCACAAACCCAAGGCTGTGGGATCCCTCCAAAGTTTCCCTCCGCGTGCCAGCAGGATGACTGATGGTAAATCACACCAGCTCCAGGGCTCCGTCGCAGACTGTTGCCAGGCGGCTCCGCCTGTTGGAGTCACTGACGGTCCCCTTTCCAATTAATCAAGTTCCCATACTGATTAACAGCATGATTCATGTCTCTCGTTAGGCGCATTCTGTAACAAACAAGGCTGTATTTCAAGGCCGTTGGCTTAATGGTTAAAATAAATACCTTCCAAATTTCTATTTTCAAGTAGCTGAACCTTTTCCACCTTTACAACTAATTCAGACTTCCTTCAAATTATTTTTCTAAGTAATATAACAATTTGTTTTTCATTAGAGCTTGTCAAAGCCGGACTTTGGTTTATTTTGAGAGAAACCAGCACTCTCCAGAAACTGTTTAGTACAATTTGAATGACGCCCAAAGGGGTTATTGCAGCCACAATCAAAATAGAGTTTACAGCACTGGCTAGGGGTGACACTTTATTTAATGATTTAAAAAAAAAAAAAAAAAAGAAGAGAAAAAAAAAACCCCAGCCCCCTGAATCAGAAGCTAATTAAATGCACTCCTATGGCTAACAGTAAGTGTTTCTAAGTCACTCTGACTACTGCAGAATGCAAGAACTTAACTTGTTGCTAACTAATACCAGACACCATTATACGAGCAGAGTTATTTACTGATTTGGGGTGGTATGTGCTGGTATTCTTGTGTCTGGCACAGCAGCCTCGCCTCGCAGCAGATATTATCAAGCTCGATGTGAAATCAAATATAGGAGTGATTAAATAGTTTGGGTTCTGCCTGCTTAAGTTGGATTTTTTTTATTTTTTATTTTTTTTTAGGGGAAAGGGGGGGAGAGTATAGCTTGGCTTTTAATTTAAGGTGGCTTAAATGTAACAGAAAATCTACCCCTGTTAACTCCTTTGATTTCACATTCCTCTTGTTTTGCTGGCGAGAAAAGCCGAGCTGGAGCCGTGCCAGGGCTGAGGGCAGGAGGCTGGAGGATGAGAGAGGGGCAGGAGGACCCCGGCCACCCCTCGCCCGTGGGACCGGGACGCGGCAGCCGTGATGAATCGTCTCCGTGATCCCGGTTCCGGTGCCCCAAAGTTCTCAACCAACCTTTCAAAACGCTCTCCCTGCATCCTCCGTCTCGGCCCTGAGTCCAGCACAGATTTTTAAACAACTGAGCTGCAAAATTATTTTCCATCAGACCTATCCCCCCCCACCCCCCCCTCCCAGCACCAAACTCATGTTCTGCTGTTAATTTTCCTGGGACGTTCTCTTTGTTGTTGGGGGTTTTTTTTGTGTGTGTTGGTATTTTTTTTCCTAAACCACAACAAAATCAACAAAATTTGGACTTTTGCGAAGGCTGAATTTCCTCTTTGTTTGCGCAGGGGAAAGGCCAGGCTGCAGCCCAGCCCCAGCAGCAAACACCCCCTCGCTCCCAGCCCGCCTGGGGATGCTGCTCCGGGGAGGGGGGGGACCGTGCTCCCCGCATCCCACCTCGTGGGGTGGGACCCGCAAGCGAAACCAGAGGCTGCCCTGGGGGTATCGCCTGGAGGAACAGCATCTGCAGTCTCTTCACTCCAGGATACTCACGGTGCAGAACGGATGCCCAAATTTTCTGGCCGCTGCCTCCCTGCAGCCCTGGGGTGGCTCCTGCGGCGCATAGGCTTTATTCTTATGTTCAAAAGGTAAGGACACTACTCTGCCCCGGTAAAGAAAAACAACACCCCTGAGCAACACAAATATCTTATAGGTGCATAATTAAAGCACAAATGCAGGGCCCGATTCCTCTGCCACAAGCCAGGGACTTGTGTAACCCCGATAATCCTCCTGGAGACACATCTGATTTACACCAGCGTCAGAAAAAGAACAAAACCGAGCTCATATCTGACAAGTGAAAACAAACACTGGATTCAGACACTTTCTGCAGGGAAAGGGGGAGCTGTTTAATTTTTGTTCCTTCTCTCTGGGCTGCTGCTGTGACCTCTGCTACCTCTTAAGTCAGCAACACAATATGTTGCAGCTGTGGCACTGCAACAGCATGATTTAATTTGCATGTGTGTGGCTGGAAGGGCAGTTCATCCCTCCAACGTCTTGCGGCATGGCAGAGGCAGCGGGGATGGAAGCGGGGGGCTTGGTCCTCCCTTCCCAAAAGAGAGGAGGAGGTGGTGGGGGGGGGAAAAGCCCTGCTTTGCCTCCCTTGCACAGCTTTGGAGAGGAGATGGGAAAAGGATCAACTAGAGGAAAATGTCCCATTTCCATCAAAATTTTTAGGAGGTTGGGGTTTGTCCAAGCCAAGGGGAAAAAAAAAAAAAAAAAAGGTAGAAAATATCTATTCAACGACTGTTTTCTGCTTAAAAAAAAAAAAAGGAAAAGGAGAGGAAAATGACTTTGCTGCCCACTCTCCCATGTGTTCTCAGCTCCCAGGAGCACAGGGGCTGCATGTCTCCGGTGCTGTGCCCGGCTGGGCACGGGTAGTGCTAAGAGCTTGTTTTCTGAGGGAAAAGAGCAGGAGGTTTCTGCTGCGGGAGGTTTCTCTGCAGCCCCCCCAGCTCCGGGGGCTCCCTCTCAGCGGGTCCTTCCCCCCTGGCCCTCCACCAGCTCATAAAGCTGCCGCGTTCCCGCACAGCTCCTTGGCCGGACCCCGAGAGCCGTCTCGGGAGCTTTTCTTTGTCAGAGCTCTGAGTTTGAGGGGGATTTGGCCACGGAGATTTTATCTTTGCCTTCCGCAAGGCTGGAATTCAGCTTCGCTCTTGGCATTGTCATCCCTCCGCTTTACATACAGCTCCCGCTGAGAAACATCCCGGGACAGCCCGAATTTAAAGCCCGTGGCCAAACCTCAGCGGGAGGAGGACCCGGTGGCAGTGAAGAACTGGCAACCCCAAGCCTTCACACCCGTCTGTCCTGACGGGTGACACTCGGGGCTGAGCCCATCCCGGCCACCCTCCGGGAGCTCCTCAGCCACGAGGATGCTCCATGTGGGAGGAGAAACTGGAATTTTTCAGGGGCCACGCAAAGGAGCGGGGTTCCCAAAATTCATACATATCCAAAGGAATTTTAAGGTCTAAAACTCTCCCCTCATCCTGAAAATCCCAAACCGTGCCTGGATGACTATAACCCAGAACAGCGCCGTGAAAGCAAAGGAATGACCCTGCCTTTCCAACAGTGCTAGCTTTAGACTTTCCATTGACTTTTTATTTATTTATGGATTTTGCCTTTGTGATACTGAAGCTCCTTCCCATCTGGCACAGCCCAAACCACCCTCTAACTATAAGAAACCTCAGCTCTCTCCTGCATGGGCCCTGCAGCCTCCTCGCCACGCTCCCTAACCCAGCGCTACCTGCCAGCTCGTAGGGGCAAGGTGGCTTTTTCCTGGCTTTTTTGGCTTTCCTCTCACTTCCCCTCATCAACTCGTTTGCCAAAGCAGTGTAATTTTACTGCCTGGCTTAAGGAGCCAAGAAATACGTTTGCTGGTGTAAGCTGTGCATTAGATGTCGTGAAAAACATGCAGCTTCAGGGTTTTAGGAGCCAGCTCTGGAGAAGAGTGAAACACCCGCAGAGCAGCAAGGCCCTGGGTTTGCACCCTCTCCAGTTTCACTCACCGACGCTCAAATCTCTGTGGCCGTGGGTGGTTGAGCACAGGGATGGACCTACGGGCATGGAAAGGCAACCGTCTGCACACAGGGGATGGAAATGCCCACAGGGAGAGAGGGGAGATAATGCAAAGCTCTCACGGGTGGTGGGGTTGGAAGGGATCCTGTGCCACCAACCCGCAGGCAGGGGACAGGGCTTGCCTTCCCCACACAGCACTTTCATCCTCACTCCCTCTTAAAACCACAAGTTCCTCAAGGCATAGAGAGGATCTGGCTTGATGCTTCTACAGAACCAAGAATAATAAGGTCCAGAACCTCACCTGTGATCTCCAAGACCCTCCTTGACCTCTTCTTCCATCTCCAGATACTAACAGCCACATTTTGGACTTGATTTCTCATGCACTTTGGGGTGCTTCAGATCTACATGTGTATTTTTGAGGCTCAGACCCCAACACTACTACAGAATCAGCCAACTGGTACCATCAAACTCAAAATGCAGGAATCACTCATCAAAGTGATTTGTACAACACTGGCCACCACGACCCCCTGCTGCTGGATTTCCATCCCATTAAGTGACCATCACGGTCAACAGCCATCATCAAGAGACATTCGGTGAAAACAACTCCATTCTGATGAATTAGAGGTGTCCAAAACTGCAACCACAGAGCTGGAAGTTCAAACCACGTCCCTGCTCTGGACACAAGCACGTTGGTGAACACAGTCCTGCCTCTACAAAAGGTCCCTTTGCTCCCCAGGAAGGACGAGAATAAGTGGTAGCAAAAAGCTTTCAACATTTAGCAAACTCTCAAAAACTCTAAGGACTCTCAGTTAAACATGAGTAAAGGGCAAACTCCACCTTGGGTTTATTTGGAGGTTTCCGTGGCTCAGACGGGCCGTTTCTCAGCAGCCTGTTTTTACAGGGCTGTAGCACAGAGCAGGGAAGGAGCTGAGTTACAAGTCTCTCCTCCAGCTTTATTCCTGGCAGAGACAATTTGCAGCAGTGCCGCTCGGCACGTCAAGTCTGGCACCTGCTTACAATAAATCCCTAACAAAGCTGAAAAGCTAAATGTTCATTTACTTTAATTTCTGGTTTCGATTTGGATTTCTATGTACCGTAAATGCTAGAAAGAATGTTTTTTTGAAACAATGCCACATATTTACCTTGGATATCCTCTATCATTGGCTGCCCTTCATCTAAGATTTCTTTCTAAATGCAGAAGGATGCTCTCAGCACAGACTATCTAAAGGGAAGGCTTTGCCACCATCACCTGCTAAAGCTCTCGCGCTGGCTGAGATCTTTTTAGCAGGCTCCCTTGCAGGTGGGGTGGGTTGATGCAATACTTTGCGTCTCAGAAACCCAAGGGGTTTGAATCCCAGCAAACAATGAAGGAAGAAAAAAACCTCAAGGGGTAATGTCAACCTGTGCAGATGGGAGAGTGGGCCTCTTTGACTTTGGGACATGTACGATGGGAGAAAGTAAGATGGGCACAGTCAAGCTGTTTGGTCCCACTGAGCACAAACCTGCTTGTTGGCTGCACTGGCTGAGAGAGGCTCCTCAGCCTTGGAGGCTCCATGTCCCAGAACTTCCCCCTCCACAGCCATCTTTTCAGTGCGAACGGCTTCCTCAGGATGGGGTTTCACACAGCCATTAATGAGAAGGTCAGTTCAGCCCATTCAAACCTCTTTCTCAGGAGCAGGGAGTCACTGGTGTGGAGAACATGTACCCACTCTCACTGTTCCTGGTGTGGATGAGACGGGAAGCCTGGTGGGACCCCAGGTGGGACACACCGTGGGGACAGTCCCCAGCCCTGAGCCCCTGGCTGGGACTGCAAGCAGCTGAGCTGGAGGCTGGGGAGCTCTTCTGCAGCCTGCCCAGGGCTGACAAGACCTGGCTGTAAAACCTTGGATGAGATTTTCTCTCCACTCACCTTTGATCCTGGCAAATGTGCTCTGGGCGCTGCAATCCGATTGAGAATCTCTCTGCGTGCAGATGTCCTGCAAAAAACTACACCCACAGCTGTACATCACAAAGCCCTCACCAATCTGGCGGTTACTGACAATGAAGAATGATTTTTCTAATGGGAACTGGCCAGCGTTCAACTCCCTCCTTGATTATTTTATTTTTTTTTTTAAAGCAAAGACTATTTATATCAAGAGACTTGCATTAAGTATGACTCTTTGATTAATTCAAGATCAAAAAGCAGCCAAAGGGGGAGTTTTCTGGAAGCTCATGCTACGGGGACTTGTCTCAGAACGGGCAGACCCCCAAACTGAGATCATGGCAACATCAACACACGCAAAGCACCAAAGCCGGGGGGTGTCCTGGCTCCTCGGGCTCCCCACTGCAGGTCTTGTGAGGACATGGGTGGGTGGATGAAAGTGGGGAGGGGACAGTGCCGAGACGCGCCTACACAGTGTGAGTTTCAGTCATCATCACCCAAATCTCCACGCACAGTAGGTGGCCCAGGACGGTCCGGCACACCGGAGCCAGCCCAGTCTGCCCACAGTATGACCAGCACAACCAGTACAACCCCACGGGAATCCGGTGGGGGACAGACATCCATCGTCCCGACACACTCTCTGCTCTGCTGAGATGCCGGGCTGCTGAGCCCCTCCTCTCTGACGTTTCCAACATCACTAAGCCTTTTTCCTTACAAATGAGGACTAGGCAAGAGGAGTTAAGTTCACACTTGGAAAAAAAAAAAAAAAGACGACTTTTTTCTTTAAAGCACAACTTTTTTTTCGGGTTCCTGACAAAGCAATATTCTCCAGGCCAGTTGGAATCTGGAAAAATACACTCACTCAACCTAGCCACCATGACTCCAATAACAATTATAAAATGTCCAATAAAACTTGCATGTAATGTCAATTCAAATCTTGAAAAGCAGAATTAAGTGGTATATCAACATTAAACTTTATTGCTTCCTTTGCAGAGCAGAAGTATTGTCAATAAAAGTCATTCTGAATGAAGAAAAGGGCAGTAAATATTAAATAAACAGGTTTTTGTTGAAATGCTATAAATGCACCAGAGCTGCATTTTACACTGGGACCCTTTTTTCCTTTGCAGACTCCCCTCATGATAGAAATAAGTCAGTAATTGCAAACTATCAATAAAGCGCCAATTAAAGGGTGGTTAGTTGCATGCATTTACAATATGTCATTATGAGCCTTTATTGTATGTACTTGGCTTTTTCAGATCCCACTGGCTCCGTCTGAAGTCCCCCAGCACACAAAGAGCCGTGCTGCTCGTTAGGGGCCCATGGAGGAGCCCGGAGGCATGTGCCAGCCGGAGAACCCTGGCCGGGGGATCGGGGGGCATCCCCCCTGTGCCCCATCTCAGCCCCAGCCCAGGAGCACGGCAAGGACAGAGAAACCCAGAGCCGAGAAGAGAACGAGAGAGGAGCATCTGATCCAGCTTTTTGGTCATGGAAGTTTCTTCTGACTGAGATGTGAAGACAAAGCATCACCACCTCAGTCCATCACGCTCTCATTTTTCTGCTAAGGCAGAAGCGACCAGAGCAGGGCAGCTCTGCCCCAAGATGTGGCAGCTGTGCCTGGAATTTGGCAACGTGGTTTGTTTTCTTACAGGCCCCTCGCCATGGTGTGTTCCACTCCTTTCTGGGTCTATTCACCTTAGAAAGAGCCATCGCTATCCTCCCTACGCTTCTTTACAAGCAGAAGTATTTCTACTTGCAATCCCTGCTTGCTAATCTGATCTCCACTGTGCCTCAACACCCACCTGCTTCTGCAACAAGCACCCAACAGAGAAGGGATATTTTGCTTTGTCCGTGAGACAAAATAGCAGGTTTTTTATAGGGTTGGGCTGAATATAATCCTCCCGGTGACACTGGAAAACCTCAGGTGCGATGCCCATCACAAACACAACTGGCACCTCATAGAGCAATGCTCCAAGACCTCTTTGGGTCACATCTCTTTTTCCCCACTGCTGGGACCTCCAGCCTGAGAAGATCCATCCCAATAAAAATAAATCTGATGCCAAAAGGTGGGCCAGGCAGGCAGAGGTACCAGCTGTGTGTTTGGTGGTACCCAGACACAACGGGATGTGTTTCGGAAGCAGGAGAAGGAGCGGGCATCCCTACAAGGGCACAAATCCCATGGCTTTTATGTCAACCCTTTAAAATCTGATGAGCATTTTTGTGGTTTACCAATAGAGTTTATAAGCTGTTCTCCAGTTTAACCATCACAAGTATTTACAGGAAGCAGTAACAGCTACTGAGTATGAATTTCATGATGCTGAAATGACATCAAACAAGCACAGCAGTCAGCAAGGGCTGAGAGCTGAGCTTCTGCGAGTCAGAGTGGCTGGGGTTTAATCAGCTGCTTGAATTATGCCAGGGCAGAGACAAGAGAAATCAGATGTGGTCCAGGTAAGTATACATGCAGGAGCTTCTGTCCTCTGACTTTTGCACACTTTTATTTATCTCATGTCCACAAAAAACCCCAACAAAATCAACTGGAATGTGCGTGACGTTATTTTCTGAAGAAATGATTTTCACTATGAACCTAGGCTCAGTAAATCTGATGGTTGTAAAAAAGCAGCTCAAACATTCTGAAAGACAATGAACGTCCTTGAATCTTAACTGAAAAAAAAAAACACCACAAAAACCCTCAAAAAACCTTCAAAGGCTAAAAGATATTGATAAAAATTAAGTTTTGGAGAGACTGCAAGTATTCAACCAGCCGTTTGTAGCCGCAGGATCAGACCCTTTTTACTGGGCTGCCATTTCTCTGCTGTCCATATGAATGGACAAACCATCAGGAAAGGAAACAAACCTCCAGCAACGCACTAAGAGCAGCCACGCCAGCGTGAACCACCTCAGAGCCTACCATTAATAGCTGTGAATCGTCTTGATTCACTTGAGCCTAAACTCTTGACCTGCTGCTTGAGCCAGTTCCTCTAGATGCTGCTCCTGCTCGGAGAAGGTGGGCTCACACATGGCCATGTCATGTGCTGCAGGAGCCAGCGTGAGGAATGGAATGTGTATCTGCATTTTGGTCACCCAAGGTCCCAGCCCTCCCTACAGCCCCCAACATCAGGGATTTTGAACATCCCCTGCTGATCCCAGGTGAAGACATGACCCTTCGGAAGCAAACCCAGGAGCATCTCACCTGGAAGAGGATCTGCAAGAGGCCATGTAGGATGCACATCCGCCGTCCCAGGAAGAGAAAGAATGGCACCACCAGCTCGATGAAGTGATTGACCAGCGTCTCGAACTGATGAAACCACCACGGCGAGCGATGCATGAAGTAGGCGATGGGGTTGGGCACTGGCTGAGTCTGAAAGACAGAAGAAAGAATCAATACCCCTTCAAGGCTCATCATTGAGAGGAGCTACAGAGCTCTTGGCCATTTTCCTTATTTCTTTCCCCAAGTTTGCTCACAGCAGAACTGTCCTTTGCCTCTGGGCACTCATTTCTTTTTAGAGAAAATTACTTCATTCAATCTTTTTTTTTTTCATGCAAACCCAAGGAATTTTTAAACCAATACCTCTCTTAAAAAACAAGAGTTTTAATTTTCTCTTTTTTCATCATAACCAAAACTCACTCATCTTAAATGAAAACCACTGTTATTCAATACTGAAATGTTAGACATAGCTCGACACCGACGGACGTTAAGTTGCTCTGCATGAGTGCTGAAGATCATCAGAGCAACTAAGCAGATACAGAAACAGAGAAAAAGATTTTCTCAGGGTCACACAGCAGGTCAAACAGAGCCAGGAATGGAAACCAGATTTCAAAACCTAGGAGATATTCTTTCAAAATGTTTAAATTTGAAATAAATGTGGTGGTAGAGTTGCTTTCCAAAATTGCAATTTGGGAGAGGAAAGTGTAATTCCTCTAAACATGCTATATTGGTTTAAGGTATTTATATACTGGCCTTGTGACAATATTATTCTTCTATCAGCCTGAAATTTTTTGACACTGGGAGATCTTCTATCCACTACAATAAAGCTGCAAATTTTACACAGGAAACAAAACCAAATCCTGATATGATAATAACTGCCACCCTTAGAAATGCTGGAATTTAAGCAAGAAGAAAGAAGTTAATTTATCTTAGCATATCTGACAAGCTCAAATTCATTGGTATTGTTTTAAAACTGTGACCAAAAAAAAAAGAGAGTATGAAGACGCAAATTTTAATTGAAGGAGACACAACACATCTTTAAATTATTTGTAGTTAAATCGAAAATACAAACAAAACAGGGAAAATACTATGCATGGCAACTGAGTGAGCTTCCACTGCCAAATCCCACAACTATTGTAATTCCTTATTAGCAAAGCTGGGATTAATAAAGCTGTTGCTTTATATGGGTTTGAGGCTGCTGTAACCCCTTAGGACAAAAGACCGCATCCTTCCTTCCTCGGACATCGGCGCCGGATGGAGCGGTGTCGGGGTCAAGGAGCTCTGCCAAGTCCACTCCAGCTCGGGGCAGGAGGTCAGGGCTGCTGCAGCCCCGGGTGCCACCCAGGGTCCTTCCCCTCCACACGGGACCTGTTTCGAGTTAATCCGCTCGTTGGACTGCTCTTGAGCATTCCCAGAACCTCAGGAAGTCTCACAAAGAGATTTTTTTTTATTATTATTATTTTACCTTGATCCCAAATTGCTGAGAAATGCTTTTATCCTTCCACAAAGGCAGGTTGCTGTCTTGGCTTCTTCTATTTATTTTTTTTTTTAAAGCACGCTAACCAAAACCAACCTAGATGAGATATCAGCCCTAGAGGTTGTTTCCTTTACAGAATCACAGAATCGTCATGGTTGGAAAGCACGCCGGAGATCAGCGAGTCCAACCATGCACACCCAAAAAAACCCCTACAATCTCGGCCACTAGAGCATGCCCTGAAGTGCCACATCTACATGTTGCTTTAAATACCTCCAGGGATGATGACTCAATCACTTCCCCAAGCAGGCTGTTCCAGTACCTGACCACTCTCTCAGTAAAGTCATTCTTCCCAATATCTAAACTAAACCTCCCCTGCTGCAGCTTCAGACCATTTCCTCTGGTTCTGTCATTATTCCCTTTGGAGAAGAGGCCAACCCCCACCTCTCTACACCCTCCTTTCAGGTAGTTGTAGAGGGCAATGAGGTCTCCCCTCAGCATCCTCTCCCTCTTAGCCCAAAATGAGCTGTTTTCCAGCATGCCAAAGCTCCAGAAAGGTGGTTGTCCTGCTTGTCCCCTCTTGTGATGCAGCCCGTGTTGTTTCCCCATCAGCAGTGTGTCGTGGAGCACTTATGGCTGGAGACCACGCAGAACAGTATTACACCCAAAATTACATATCTACTTAAATACATAATTAAATCTCACAACGTGATGGCACTGAGCAGTTACCCATTTGACTGTGGCTTCGCAGGGCTGGGCTGACACTGTTTAATTTTAAAGCAAAGACCACCCTTTGGTTCCCACATCCCCTTCCCCTCTGTCACAGGCTCAGGCTGATACCCTCATCTATCAAGGACAACCAGAGCCAGCAAATCCCACTTGTTGCTTTGGGCTGGGACTCAAGATATCATTCCCTCAATCTGCAGTGCTTAAGGCAAAGACAGATAAAATTCTTGCCTTTAGTCCCACTGCAATGGGACAAGAAGCAGAAGAAAGTTCTCAGTTTGGGCTCATGCAGCAGCCACGTCCGTGTGGGAACAGCCCAGGCTGGCAAAGCCAGGTCTGGTGCAGTCTATGCTTTTTAGCAGCAGCCTAATTCTTACCCTGAAGTACAAATGGGGAAAAAAAGAAGTGAAACACAAAAACCTGGTGTGGGTTAATCATTGACTCCCAGGTGCTACAGCATCGCCAGCTTTCACCTTATCAACACCAACACTATCACGGTGTCAGTGGGGGCAATGCTGTGTGACAGGCAAAGATAACTCAAACGACAAGCATGACCCAAAGTCTAAAACAGCAGCAGACGTGCCACAAGTAACACATTACGTTTGTTTTGACAGAGGGAAAGAAATGCATTTGATAAGAGCAGGGCTGGTGACGGAGCCTCTGGGGACACCATCAGTAAGGGACCCTTCCTCCCCACCGCTGAAGCCCCTTCTCTGACGTGTAAACCTCCAGCACAGAAGACAAACCACAGTGATAGAGAAGCGATTTGCATGTCTCAGAAATTCGTTAGGAAGCTGCTGGGGAAGGAGAGAGCTCTGTGTGTGTGTGTGTGTGTTCCTCCCGATGCCTTCCAGATGCTGGGAGCGCGGGTGCAGCGCGGCACAGGTTTCCTGGGGAGAAAGCCATGTTTACTCGGGAAGGGGTGTTGAGGCAAGAGCAAAGACCCAGAGCAACGTGTGAATCACCACAGCACTGAACACAGGCACCTGTGATGCTGGAAAGCTTTCTGGTCTCTTTTTGCAGCTGAGTTGGTCACTGCACAGAGGTTCTCGGGGCACCCAATGTCCCATCCGGTGGGTCCTGCTGTGCAGCTGGGGCTGAGAGAGAGCTCCCAGGGCACATCTCTGGGGCTAGAGAGGAAACTTGCCCAACACAGGCATCCCTAGTGCTTTCCCAGTGTAATCACATCCTAGGAAATAACAGAGGCAGCGGTATCAGAGCCCCGGTGGAGGGAAAAGCATTCCAGGATCACTGCACCCGGCTTCTTTTGCTGGGGATTTGGAGCTTTACACTTCGCTTCGTGGTTGCTTCGCAAGGAGAAGCATCCTGGAAGCAGCCAGGAGTTCTCCCGCTTCAAGAACCGTGAACTCCTGACACACACAGACCCAGAGAAATGCAGCTCCAAGTCAGATGCAACTAAATCAACAAGCTCGAGGCAGACACACAGGGAGAGGAACGGAGCGGAGCCCTTGCTTCCAAAAAACCCCATTCCTGGATAACTCCACGAAACATAAAATGCTTTTAAATAAAAAAAAAACGATTAGCAAAGACCGTCTCTATGTGTCAGCACAAGGTGTGATATAATAAACCTTCTGCCTCCCTCACACCTCCAGCAGCCGGGGACAAACTGCGCTGCAAATGCGTTTTGAAATCAGATTGGGGAAAATTAATTCCATAATTCACGGGGCAGATTTGTAACGTGTGACTGCGGGGCGACGCTCGGCGGGGGCTGCTGAATGAATTCTGGGTCACCAGCTACGGTATGTTCTCTGGCTTCTATCTACCAGGTTTTATGAGGGCTGGTAACAGATTCTAAAAATATGCACAATAAACTGTTTTTTCTCCCTAAGGGGTCTATGGTTTAATTATGTTCTTAGTGAGAACCATTAAAGTGCTAAGTACCTGAAGACTCCTAATTTACTAAACTATACGCTACTAAAACCCAACAGAAGGCTATTATACACCAGAGTAAACGCTCTTCTCTGGGACTGTAAATGCGCATGGTCTCTCCTTTCAGCCTCCTTATTGGTATGGCATTACATAAACTCCGACCGAGTCTTTAATCCCAGTGTTAGATACCCCAGCCCAGCCTAGGGAAATCTCCAGGCTCTCCTACACGTGTGCAGGAAAACAAGTCCCACATTGTCCTCAAACAACCCGCTGCTCAGCCGGGGCTGGGATGTTGTTCTTACAGCGTGAGAGGCGCAACTCCCACGCAAGTAACCATGGGGCGTAGGGAGGGTGGGGAAGACCCTGTCCTCTCGACCACAAATGAGGAGGAGCCCAAAGATAAACCGAGTCAAGTTTTATCCTTTGCATTGATGGGTTTTTACCTTCCTTCACACCCCAGTAAACTCCGGCACAGCTTCAGGAGCTTCTCTTTCTTCTGCTTGCTCGTCTGAGCACCTCAACAGCTCCAACTCACAAGGCGTCTTTCAAAAAGCAGGAGCGAGGTCGTGAATGAGTCCGTTTCAAAAAAGTTGAACAAAAATCCCATTATTCTACCTGTCTGTATAAGGTAAACTCAGGTTATCTATTGATTCAGAGAACCAAAAGTATACTCAGCATTAATATTAAAACATCACTAAGGAGCCTTTCAACACAATGCCCTGGGTGCCTGTTGCAGAAACCTGCCTTGATTTCTGGTGAAAAACAAAGCAAGTCATAAATATTCCAAAACATTCTAGATACTATCACTTAATTTCCCATTAAAAGGCACCTGCATAACCATAAGACTCAAATCTGAGTGCACTTAATGGCAGAAGAACCTTGAAAAACAGAAGAAAACGGAACAACAGCAAATCTGAATAAACGATGAGAGGAAGCAACTATTCCATCAAAAGAAACAGGATTAACTTGGCACAACAGACACTTCAGTAATGGCCTGAGGGCACCAGAGGCTCCAACAGTCAAAGAGAGGGAAGGCTTTGGCACAAACAGAAAGGTGTGAAGATGAGCAAACCAGGCTGAGAGGGATTACTGAAAGTTTTCCTGAGCGTTTGTGGAAGGTACGGATGAACTGTAAAGCACAGTTCTCCAGCCTCCCGAGGCGCTGAGGCATGAACTCATCTTCTCAGCTTCAAAGGAAAGCTCTCAGTTCTCTTGCACTTTGGACCAAAAAATAAAAAGGATTCTCCATCGCAGAGCATAATTTGATCAACGTGATCCAACAGGGCTGTTTCTCTGCCAGTCTTTTCTGCTTCAGATCTTGACCCTTCCTCCTTACGCATCTGCAGATCAAAGCTCCACTTTCCCAAGCCTGAGCAGAAACGGCTTCCCAGCCCCATGTAGAAGAGCAAGAGGCAGCGAGCAGAAAGAAGATAAACTGGGTCACTCCCAGCTGCTGGGAAGTGTGGGAAGATGCATGTCTTGATTGAAGTCTGACTGTCTTGTGCTGCTCAATAACCACCGACTCCTGCCAAAGACCCTCCTTCATACCAGGGGGAGATTATGGAGAGCTGCTCCTTCCTCACCGGGAGCTTTGTGGTAGGAGCTCTACATGTGCAGCAACCTTGATTGATGAACAACATGGTGATTTTGCACAAAGATACACATGTAGGCAAGGATTTTGAAAGGAAATTGAGCAGCGAACTACTCAGCCTCTTGTGTAAATCCCAGCTGTACTTTGTATACTTTACACACACACATCTCCATGTGCATGCTACTAACCTACTGGCATACACAACAACTAACCAGTTAAAATAGGCCCTTTGAAACTTTCTAGTTATTACTATGATTCCAACCAAAATAAAATCGTTTAAGAAAACATTTTAAAGCTGTATCCATCTTAAAATGCACAGAAATCTAATGTCTGTGTGGGTCACAAGGAGACGGCTCTTCAGTAATGCAGTATCAAAATAATTAAGTCCCGATAGATCTATTAAAAAGCAAAGTTACCTATATGTTCTTGCTGGGCAGAGCTTCTCTTGTCCAGTCAATAGTAATATTCAGTTCATAGAAAAACATACTGGAATCCGCCTGCTTTAAGACAGCAACCCAAGCCAAGGAGATGTGTGTTTGACTCGGTGCCAGCACGACCATAAAATGTTGGCAATTTAGTAGAGACGTAGTGCCGCGCCACTCTCCCAAAGGACCTAAATAAACTTCAGATGTAGAACATATATTTTTACTTTTTATATATATAAATCTGCTGTTTCATTTTTAACTCCTTTCCCCAGCCGTCCCTCCCTCTAAGGTTTTTCAAAGCTGAAACAGGTCCCTACTTCTCCCGGCTGAGCGAAGTCTCAGCAATGAAAAGTTAAAAGCATGAAAAATCAGAGAAATGATTCACGTCTGGGCGTTGGGTTTCTTGGGGAATGATGGCTGCACATGTGGCTACAAACGCCGGAGGGGAAAGGGTCTTGGGAGAAAATTCTGCTGTGCAATTTCATGCCTCGGCGTTATAAAATATCCTGAGGAATTTTATTTTTTTTTTTTTTCTTGGTCACAAAGTTGCACTTGCAAAGTCACCAGGGTAGGTGAAACCTTCCTGCCATATCCGTGACATTGAGCTACGAAGCTGTGCTTTGCTCATCATGAGTCAGCCTGATTTACGCCAGCGTGAGCGAGGATGTACTTTACCAGGGGTACATTTAAATAATGGATTTTTTAATTCCAACGAGTTGGGTGGGGGCAGATAGATCTATAGCTGCACTGTTTGCTTTTCCAGACTGCACCCTACCTCCTGGTCAGAGCTATCCTTCTCCAATAATAAAGACCACATTTCCATGGCCCACAGCATACCTGTTTATTGACACTGTTCCTCCATAGTGTGCCTCCGAGCTGCTCGCTGTATATAGAGTTAATTGTGGATGTATTACAGATTCACCTATTTATTCTGTACATTCTTGGAGCGGTCCAGAGCTAAAATTACACAAGGAATGGCTGAACTGTTCAGGCTATTTATTTGTTCAAAATCCCTTTAAAATAATTAGCGGGGCCTGGAACAGACATCTTGGCTCTGGTGGGGCCAGAAGATGATGGTGCAACCAACTGCGGGTCATTACTGCCTCTGGGGAGAAGGTTTGTTTATTAAGAGCACCAGAGATGGATCACGTTTGGTTTAGGGATTAGACCAGGCTGGAAGGTACATCTGTAAGAAACAGGAGCTAAGGGCAATAGCTGCTTACCAAGGAAGTCCCAGCCCAAAGGTAACAGAGAAACTGCAGCAATCCTTCTCCAGGTTTCAAATCCAGCTGCCATCAGATGGTGCTCTCCTGGTGTCTCATACGCTGAGGTTTTCCAACACAGAAACGCCCTCACTGGCCCAGCACTCTCTGATGGAGCTCACCTTTCCCAGCAGACCGTGAGGCAGGACGTTCACCAATATTTTAAATTGCCATTTAAGAGCATATTGCAAATGCGATCCTTTAATTGGTCACTGTTATGGCCCTCTATTAGAGAAGACAAGTTTTTCCACACAAGGTAAGCCCTTGCGAAAGCACTGAAAATGTTTAAAAACAACCCAGTCCTGATATATTTATTATATATTTCTCTCTATATAAATAATTTCATGAAAAGGAACGTACTGAGTGGAAACTCCATTTAAAATGTGATCCCAGATGGTGGCAAAGCTCTAAAATTGCAAGGCAACATGTAAAGAAAGATTAACGACCTCAAACAGGCACAAATTTATGAGGTGAAAGCCCCTGTAATCCTAGAGAAAAATGATACCAAACGTTAGACTAGACAGCTAGAAAATACCTCTGCTTAGTTCATGTGCCCTCTGCCATTTTACATTTTCTTTTCATACATATTACTTTTGGGTTCATTTAGTCTTTTCTCCTGAAGGCCAGAGGTATTGTTTTGGTACATGAGCACACTGATGGATTTGCCAGCTCCTATCAGGTACCCCCTTATGAGCAATGGGTAAATTAGATAATATGCAACATCTATGCTGCCACATCCAGGGGATAAGAAGCCAAAATGAGAGAAAACAGAGCCAGGACATCACGTCAAGCACTCATCATCATTGCAAGACCCAAAGCTCCACCATCAAGTGGACTGAGATGACAGTGCTTAATGTTTCCAACACTAAAGCTCGTGCAGTTCTTTACTCTGCCCAAGTACAAAATGTTTCAAAGGAAAGGATGTCAACTTTTCATCCCAAAGGTCACCCCAGTGACCAGCATCTTCCATGCTCTGAACTCTAGCCAGGACCAAATGGGACCCCTGGGTCCCACAGACCATTACACTGAGATCTCTGGCACCTCGAAGGTCCTCTTGATACTCCTGTCCTGTTCATCCCTCTGAGGATACCTTCTGCGATCTCTGCCATGCCACTTGCGTGGACTTCTCTGGACTGTTTTACCACAATACTTTTCTGTGACAATTTTCAATGAACTGGGATTTTCTGACCTTTTCAGCAGAGTTCCTGGCACACTCTAGTTGATAACACAGCCATAGAATGATATAAAAATCAGTGTGTTATTAAAACAGTGCAAAAAAAAGGATGTTTAGTCAATACCACACAGCAAGACAGCAGAGAGCCAGTGGTTACTCTCTGGTTTGCTGTAGTCCTTGGATGTAGTGGAGGAGATCTGGACACAGCACTGGGATGCTGTAGGAGATGGACAACCATAACCTGTGGGTACAACAGGGACAACGAAACCAAAAGCTACCCCAGGACACCTGCTTTGAAAATCAAGGTCTCTCTTTTCCATCAGAAGTTGCAGAGCCCTGGGCTGTGATGGTGTCCTGCTGCCAACAGACAGTCATAACTACCAGAGGGTCAGAAAAGTGTTTAAAATTCAATTTAAGTACTAAAAATACAGATCCCAGGCTGCCCTAAGCAGCTGAAGTTGAATCTTAGCAAAGAAGACAGTCAGAAGAGGAGGAGGAGGAAGAGGAAAAGCTATCTGTCATGCTGAAAAAGAAGACACACTTCCATTCAATTAGGAAAAAAGTCCATATCCCCAGAGCACAGCCTGCTGTCCCTGCTGAGGAGCTACAGCCAGATTGTCTTCTGGGTCTCCTGGTACAGCCCTGCTCTGCCCAAATGAGAAGAAATGCAGCAAGGGGAGATACCCTGCTGGGAGCACGTTCCTCTGCCACCCCAGTGAGCACCCAGGATGCCTGCAGGGACCGTGGCAGCTACCGGGTTATTTTCAGCCTTTCTGCTCTCCTCCAAAAGGTGCCAGTGCTCTCCCCATCCCAGCGTGGGAGGCTGCCAGGTTTCCTGAGGTGGGAAAGCCCCGGATGCAGGCGCACAGAGCTGGCAGGGCCACTTCATCCTTGAAGATCTGCCCCAAACAGCAAATTATTTCCAAACCAGCCAGTGCCCATTTTCCATCTACACCAAAGACCCTCCACTCTCCCTCTCTGGGGAAGTGCTTCGAAGGGCAAATCCACTGCTTTAGGGAGGGGGTGGGAGAACATCCTTCCAAAGATCTTTCCATCCTCTCTGTCTGCTCAGGTGGACACAGCGACCCTAGGCTTTAACTTACCATCCACGACTCTAAAAATGGCTGCTCTCCCCAGGCCCTCATTACTTCACTTTTTTTTTTCCTTTTTAAAAGTCCAGTGCTAAAACCAGGATCGTATCTCCTTCAGAGGGCTTTTTTTCTTTTTTTTTTTGGTGCTCATAAATATGACGTTTAGCACCAGGCCAAGGAACACATGGTCAAAACCCACGGGCGGCGAATGCCAGCAAAGCCCCCAGCTCGTGCCTGTGTTTGGATTAGGCAGCTTCGTGGCCTGGACGTTTACACTTGGGTTAGGGTTTTTTTTTTTTTCTTTTTCCCCTCTTTTTTTTTTTTTCTTTTTCACAACCTGAGACAAACAGTGGGATCTTTCATAAAACGTGTTCACAAAGGGTAAATTGTGCCATTAGGAACCGACTACCTGGATGGTCGTTTGAATCCTCCCAACTGGAACACCACCACGCTCCATGCCAAATCCAGCGCCGGGGGCAGGAGGGGGGAAGTCAGCGCCATGGGCTGCCTCGTTTAACTCTCCAACTGCCCGAGAGACAGAGCCCACTCAACATCATCTACCCCAAACACGGGTGTTTCAACCAACCAGGTCAAAAAAAGACAGAGAATAATGTAAATTGAAACTTTCACGTTGAAGCTTTCATTTTGAAACACAAGAGTGATCCCAACGCTCATCAGGTGTCTCTGCAAGGCTGGAAAGGGTGAAACAAGTTGAAGATGGTCAGCTCTCACCCATCCTCCTGGTTGTTTGTACAGAACTGCCATGTGTTCCCATGGCGCTGTTAACTGTAACTTAAAACACCCTTCCAAAATAACAAAAAACGCCTCAAGTGACCCTTCACTCCATTGGAGAGGTGCAAAAATGGATGGCTATCATTAGGAATACATGTTTTGCCAAAGACTCCCAGGACACAGCCTTTGAGAAGCCCTGAGCAAGACTTCTGGGGTGGGTAACATCAGTGATGTACCAGATTAATACATTCCTCTTTCCTCATTAAGGGTCATTAAGGGCAAGATGAAAATAAAGATTTGAGAAAGTACAAGGCATGGAGCTACTCTACCCTTCTGTACTGAGAAGGGCACCCAAGTACTTTCCAGAGCAGACAGAAGGTGTCTCTGCTCCTGTGGACCTCACCTCCTGGCTACAGACACTGAAAGGGAGATTTCTGACACGTTCTCATCTTGTGTCATGTGCTCTTCTAGCCTGTTTTTCAGCAGTAACACCTGACAACTCTGCAACATACATTTTCCAATTAATTGACAAGTCTTGCACAGTTACAGTGAAGATGTTATTCTTTTTTAAACGCAAAATGGTTATGCCAGTTCAATCCAAGTTGAATATATAGATAAAGTAACATATGGTATACCTTATTCCTATTCTAGAAACAACACCTGGTGTGATCCTGGTGATATAAACACCAGGATTAATCTGCCCACTCTAGTCCACAGTATTTTACAAATTTAACTATTTCTCTATAGCTGAAGTAGTACAGCTCCCAGATACAACATAAGCAGGCAGAAAGATTTCCCTGTGATACTTGGTCAAAAGAGCCTTTTAAATGGGCACATAAATTACTCATCCTTTTCACTGGACACTCATGTTCTCCCCCGTCTGAACAAGAAAGCAGGAAAAACAGGTAGTTGTCCCAAAGATGCAGCCAAAAGCTTAGCAGAGCTTCCTTCTGTTGTAAGCTTTCTCCCTAGTAACAAAGGACGCAGACTGAAAGAATTTAGGACAAGTAAAAACAATTCACTAGAAAACTCTTTGCCATGAGGAGTTGCTACACAAACTCTCTCAGCAGTTGGATGAATCCAGCAGCCAGTTCTGCTCCCTCACGCCAGTGAGTTGTGCCTCTACGGCCACTTCAGTGGGCATTACATCCTCTTGTGTGGAAACCACCCAAAGAACATGTTGGTTTTTTGTTTAATTAAAGGGTTAAGATAGTGTATTCTTACACAGACGTGACAATCTGCTAGGAAGTAATACACACACATAGTGACATAGATAGAAATATTAAATTCTGTTAGTGCCAGGAAATGGGCTTGGGCATCTTTGGACGTCAGGAAACAAGAGTGCGCTTGTTAAAAATGTCCTTGTCCTGCTCAAGGCATTCCTTGGATAAAAATAATAATTGCCTATATTTTTAAGGACAATTTAGGAATGGAAAGTTCTACAGTATATTCTTAATAAGTCTAGTGGTTTACCTTCTGGCACAAAAACGTGACAGATTTTAAGCAGCACGTGACAGAGTAGCTTGTCAACCGAGAGGGACCCTGGGCTGCTGGTAGGGTTGGGTGAAATCTCTCTTACCAGCACCAACCAACACGCTTCTGAGTGTCCAAATCCTTTCGCCTCGAGGTCTGTTAAGTATTTCACTTGTGTAATTCTCCTTGCTTGTTTTGTAAATGTTGCTTGTTTCTATGCTTCCCTTAAATAAATAAATAAATTCTGTAGAGATAAATCCCACCCAATAATGTGTCGCTCCACTATCCCCGTGGACGTAATAATGCCCTCACACTTGTCCCGAGTTGGAGAACTTGCAAATCATCGCTATAAATAAGACTGCCAACCTAAGCCAAACGTCTCATTTTTAATAAAGCCTTTTACCTCCTTTCCTAATGCCAAATACCATCCCGGCGCAGGAGCTCAGAGCCCGAGCATCTAAGGGGAGGTTCTCCCCGCTCGGTGCCGGGGTCCCCGTGTCGCCGTGTTTACCCAGGGTGGGTTTTGGGGCTGGATTTCTCACATATTCCCCCCACCGCTGGCACCAGCCCGTCACCCCCGGGAGAGGCACGCGCCTGCCCCAAACACTGCGCCCATTGATGCCGCGGGGCTGGGGCGATGCCGGGGTGGGTGTGTGGGTGTGTGTGTGTGTTTGTCTGATGAAGTTAGGTTCTCGCCGGGTATTTAATATTCCCCGTCATGCAGGCCTGTTTCTCCTTGAGCCTGCCTGTCAGTTAAGCCCCGGGATGTTTATTTTAACGGCCACTTGTGGTCAAGGCTGGTGCCAGTTGTACGGCATCGGTTACGCAGATTTAACACTGGGGACTCGGCCCCCGGCTCCCAGAGCACGGAAGGCAGCCAGGGCCGCCCCGGCCCTAATGTGAAACAACTGAACTCTTCCAGCAGTCCCCGCTCCAGCTTTAACCCTTGCCAGGCAGGAGCCAGGCTGTCTCCCCGGCAGCTCAGCCTTCCCGGCAATGGTAAAGGTTGTCCCCCATGTCCATCCCCTCAGGTTTTTTCCGCTCTTTTGCTTCCCAAACCCACCCTGGAAGCAAGAAGTCCTGTTGGGGTGATGATCTGAAAGCCGCAAGAAGAAACGGTGCAATGACAAGTGGTGTCCCTCAAGGGTCCATGCTGGGACCGGTACTGTCTAACATTTTTATCAATGACATAGAGGGATTGAGAGCATCATCAACCAGTTTGCAGATGACACCAAGCTGTGTGGTGGTGTCCATACACCTGAGGACCAGGATGTCATCCAGAGGGACCTGGACAGGCTGGAGAGGTGGGCTCAAGTAAACCTCATGAAGTTCAACAGGAGCAAGTACAATGTTCTGCACCTGTGCCAGAACAATCCTCGCAATCACTTCAGACTGGGGGATGAGGTGTTAGAAAGTAGCTCTGAGGGAGGGGACATGGGGGTACTGATGGATGAGAAGCTGGACATGAGGAGCCAGTAGGCACTTGCAGCCCAGAAGGCCAATTGCATCCTGGGCTGCATCACAAGAAGTGTTGCCAGCAGGACCAGAGAAGTGATTCTGCCACTTTGCTCTGCTCTGGTGAGACCTCACCTGGAGCACTGTGTGCAGGTCTGGAGCCCTGAAGAGAAGAAGGACATGGACCTGATGGAGCGGGTCCAGA
>BJBW01011953.1:0-37611 GCA_004320125.1 Scolopax mira
AGTTGCTCCATGAAAGGAGCCTATAGGAGAGCTGGAGAGAGACTCTGTCAGGAAGTGTAGTGACAGGACAAGGGGGAACGGTTTCAAATTGTGAGAGGGGAGATTTAGATTAGATATTAGGAAGAAATTCTTTGCTGTGAGGTTGATGAGACACTGGAACAGGTTGCCCAGAGAAGCTGTGGCTGCCCCATCCCTGGAGGGGTTCAAGGCCAGGTTGGATGGGGCTTTGAGCAACCTGGTCTGATGGGACCCTGCCCAGGGCAGGGGGTTGCAACTCCATGATCCTGAAGGTCCCTTCCAACCCAAACCATTCTATGATTCTATGATGCTGTTGCTCAAACTCTGACTGTTTGGTCTGGGTCAATGGTGCTGGGAAAAGATTGCACTCTGATTCCCCTCCTGGATCCACATCTGGTTCTGTGCAAACTCAGCAAACTGGGGGCACAAGCCCAAAGCAAGCAGTGCGATCAGTTAAAGTAAACTGTCCCTCTGGATGTTCACTGCCCTGGGGTGGTATTTGGTTCTTGCTCTCTGGTTTTTACTTACATAGATCAACAGGGCATGGTAAGAAATCTTTGCTCCTCTGTTCAAAGCTCTTTTTCACATATAAGAAAAGGTTTAAACTCTGTCCAGTACCTTTCTCCCTATCATTTATTAAAAATCATGTCAAATTGTCATGAAGTGTGAATGCACAACTGTACCTGTGAGTTCCAGTGAGGATTAAGGCCCAGTTATGTGAGGTGGCATGTACTTGTGCTGTCCGTAATCTGTCCCTCCAGAAATCGCTACACTTTTGACTTTTTGGCTTGTCTGCTACTCGTCTTAATCCTAATGGTGGATATGGTAATAATAGCATGATCGTTATGACTTTTCTCAATTTTCATTGCTATCAGGTGTCATAAACTTGAAATTTATTCAACTACATATATAACTATAGCCAAAAAACATCTTACCTACTTTTTATTCCATTTTCTTGTTCCTCGGCTGGAGCAAAGCCAGCTCGTGTTACTGTGTGTCCTCAGCTTTACCTGTATCGAAGGAGGCGGTTTAAATCCCATTACATATTTTATTTCCTTACCCAATAATAAAATGCCCAAAAGACCTCAGCAAAAATATATGATTTTGAAACACCATATGACTTCAAATTTTGTATAGGCATCGGGACTGACACCTGACCTGCAGCTGTCATCATATACCATTCAGATCAAAGACGTTCATGCCTTAATATACTTATGTAAGTATAAATTTGCTTAAAGGCCACCATAAAAATTGAGTGTGTGTTCAGCTCCCATCTCAGTGAGAACTGTCTTAATGACAAACTTACCTGTCTTAATGGAGAACTTGCATGAGAGCAACTCATGAAAGCTACTGGCTTGGCAATGGCTCCAACCTAGACCCCAATGGATGGAACCATAAATCAGCCCAGGGATGTGTCCAACATGTGTTAATTAGAAAATAAAGCGAGTTTGTTGATGTGATGAACTTTCTCTTGCCTGACTTACCTAACTCTAGATAATCCTCTTTGCTGAATAGTCATCTCCAAAGCAATTTAGCTGCTACACTGTTCCCATTACTCACTGTTTTGAGGATCTTGGTGCATGGAGAAGGAAAGGAAAGTTCAGATCTGTTGCTGCCTCATGTCCTCCTGCCATGCAAAAGACAGAGAACAAATACAGACCACACTTTTTCAAGGGATGTATAAATACAGTAAGAACAAAGAGAAAAATTACATTTCTACCTGTCTGCAAGGAAATGTGAATTATGCAAAATGCTCCTGATAATCAAATCACACCTGCATTTACAAATTTCATCAGAGACATAAGGTAAAGGCATAAATACACAGGTATAAATAACTGAAAAACTAGATTTTCTCCCACATAATGTACTTCCAATTATACTTTTGACAAAACACTAGGAGACAATAATTCATATTTAATGTCCTCCAGTATTTAACTATCAGCTATGTCTCCCTAATTAGGAATTCAGAAGGCATTGAAAATCATTAGAGAAATAACTGGATGAATGTAAGCAATCTTTTTTTTTTTTGGCCGTGAATGTCATCCTGAATTTGGAAGCGAATTCACTTTGGCAATACTTCCTCTTCTTAGAGTTTTATACCCTGCCAACATCTGAGCAACTGAGTTCTAGTACTATGAACAACAACAGGAAAGAAGCCTGAGTGTTTAGGTCAGCATAGATACATTTCAGATAAGATATGACAGCTTGTGTGAGGACAGGGTTTACAAATTCCATTGCCAGTGCTTTACCACAGGCATTGAAATGAGCAAGATATGGATCTTGTCACAGAACTGACAACTTGTGTTTATAAGCAAATGAGTATTTGCTTTTAAGGAATAAAGTCAAACTTGTGGCTAATGTATCTCTTTCAGGATCTGAGCTCTGCAGGACATCTTTGTGCACATGCAAGTGTAATCCAAAATCCATCCCAAATACACCTGATTCCCTGCAGCAGTATCGCAGTGGATCAGAGCAGGTTTTGATGCTGCTGCTTCTCAACCACGGGGAGCTTTAGTTAATAGGTGAAAAGCTCACAAAACTTCATGCCACTGCATGGTGCAAACTCACAGTCACTTCAGATGTTCTTGGCAACCAAACTTTTGTCACTGCTCACAAACATCTAAAATGGCTTTGAGGCTGGTTTCACTTATTCTTCCTGAGGAGCCTCACTTAATCTCTAGTTATGAGCTGGATTAATTTACCACCTGTCCTTGTGCTCTAAACTTCTGTTTCTGTTTGTAGAAGGCAATTTTGAGAATAAACAAGTAGTTTCCAGTTCCAATTTTATCATAATGATACCTTGAGTTCAGGAGATAATTATTGCACTTGCCATGTGTGAAAATACCATGAATTCCAATAAATTTATCTCATATTTTTCCTGTCTGGAGGTCAAATACTTTAAATTCTCTCATTTGAGCCAAAGGGAAAGTGCGCAGGCCAGTGCACCGAGAAAGTGCATAGTGGAACTGGAAAAAAAAACACTTAAAATTCTGCTCAAGAGGGTGGTGCAGTAAAAATACAGCACTGTTTGCTTCTCCGAAATGTGAGTCACCAGAACCTGGGTTCTTGCTTTGCAATTTCACAAATCTCCTTTCTGTGTCATCAGTGCTCCCAGATATATGCACTTCTGTCTTTCCAGTTAGCTTCGCCCTCCACATTTGCAGGGTGGAGAAATGAGATTTCTAAGGCAGAGAATACTGTCCCAGAAAGCTTGTATTAATATGTAGTCGTTGCAACAGATCTCTGAGAAAACAGCATGTGTTGCATCTTCTTCAATGTTGCAGGATATTGTGATGTAGAAAAAAGGATAATGTCAATAGGAAAGAGATTTTTATCTGGATAGAAAAAGGGCACTTTGCTTGCAAGGTGATATTAGAAAGCTACATGCCTACAACTGTCAATGCACTTGTTAGCATTCAATAGAACTGTAGTAATAAAAGTGGAATTTAAAGATGGACTTCAAAAGGAAAATTGAAATACTAGATAAACCCCTAGAAAAACCTCTACTGTAAATTTAGAACAATAAAAATCTGCATAAAAATGCAACATTAAGCTATTGTGAGATTTTTCAAGGATTTTGTCAAAGTAAAAATTAGTGGAAGAAATGATGCAAGATGTGACAGGGTGCCAGCAAGGATGTAATTTCCTCCCTGGTGGAATGCAACATTTTCCTCTTGATCTGCTCTATTCTGTCCAAATGAATCAATGGCTGTCCTGGGTGAATTGTTTTTTTTGGTTATCTAGAAGGGATCTTCTGTCTGGAAATAACTGCACTTGAGTCTGGTAGGTTTTCGACCTTTTCTGCAGAAGCTTAGAAGTTTGATCTTAGGTTAATGTGGTTTAAATTTATTGCAATGGATGAAAATATTACAAGGGGATTTAATAGGTCAATACTTACACTGAACCTGAGCACTGGGACATCACGCTGGTTTTAAGACAGAGAATGATATAAATTTCAGAGGTTATGACAGCCCTTTTTATCACCTGCCCTCCAGCTCTTGTCTTAAGGGCCAGCAACCTGAAGTGAGCATGCGATGAATTGCTGGGGAAGAGTAGGTAGAGAAAGGACTGAAATTCATCTTCCCTGCCCTAACTCAGACAGGTGGCATCACACAGGGTTTGTCTAATTGCCTGATTGTAATGATCCCTTCTGGAGAGAGTGTGTACAATCTATATTTGCAGCGTTCCTACAGCTCTGCTGAAGACGTGCCTGTGCCTGATGCTTTTGTCTCTCCCTCGCATTCAAAGTGCAAGGTTCTGTTGCTGCAGGACTTAATCAGCCAAAGCCAGTAAGTCTAAGTGCAGCTGAGCACCTCAAACGGCAGCAACAAACTATAGGGGTGGGAGAAGAAGTATGAAGGTTACAATAACAACGTGGAAGCTATTCTGGGTGATTTGGCAGGGATAGCTCATTGTGTTACACGCGCCACAGCCAATAAGTCATACGAACATAACCAATTACACCCTGAGTAATTCCGGGCCTGACAAAGGACAGCGGTTGTTCATTCGCCTTAAAGTTTCTAATGAGCTCTTTGTACATCACTATTCCTGGAAAACACCCAAAACAGCCTTGTCAAAGTGAAAATGGTATTTTATCTTTGAAATTAGGGTTAGAGAATTTCATTGCCCTGAATATTCAGCACTTTTCACATCCTAGTTCTGCTCATTGATCATGCATGTAAAACATTAGTGGCATCCCGGGTGCTGAATTAAATTCAGTCTTTGCCATTTGCAATTCTACTCACTTTGGAGGTCACCGAACGTGGCAAGGCTGCCTTTTAGTTTTAAAAGCCATGTAAACACCTCCCTAGCCAGCTGCTGCCTATCAGCTCAGGGAACAGCGTCGTACTTCTGCTAGGAATGAAATGCAAAATTACAGGGCTTTGGAAAATAAAGCCCTCAGTGAATCCTTTGAACCTGACGTGCCAGTTTGATTAAGCAGTAGGAAACTGCAAAATCAACTGTCCACATGGCTGCCACAACGACCAAGGGAAGAGGAATAGAAGGGCTTTCAGTGTCCTGGTTTTATTTCCCTTTAAATTCCACTTCCTTTATTATGGTGAGATTAAGCAGTGTAAAAAGCATTTCCTGGAGATGAACGGTCTTTTAGATTTAAAACTTTGTACTCGACTCAATTATGATTGTTATAAATAGTAATTGCTCTTAATATATGAACATATACACATCTGAGGTGACAGGCGACATAGAAATGTAAGACTTGATTAAAAGCTAGGAAATGGAAATCTGTGAGGGTAAGTATAGATACCTATAGTGTATATACCTTTGCCCAAAGACACATGCCTTCCCTGCTACTCTTGGTTATTTCTTTGCAACTTTATGAAGGAAAGTGCTGAAGACAACCAAGCCCTCACAACATTTCTTAAACATTCAGTAAGTGTAATAAATTGCCCATACTCTCATGTTTGTATGAAATTGTGCTTCTTCTGGACTGTCTCAATCTATTTCGGTGTGAACTACAAAAATCCCTTTTTTTTTCTGAGGGAAACTTTCCACTCAAATGAAAAAGGATGCCATAAAATCAATTTGAGGTCTGCCTGGGTAAAAGACTATGGGGTCAGCATTCAAAAAATGATCCGGCCGTTTTAGCCATATAAGTACTGGAGTTTCAAATTGTGTCAACATTCCTACTGCTCACAATAAGCTAAAGCATAATCACAGCTAAAAAATCTGAAAAGACAAAGTTCATAGGTATATGGTAATATACACAGACACTATTCTTCATATAGTACAAAATGTGCATTAATTGGCAGTGCATGGTAATATGTGCACAGAGGGACATGTTTCTTAGGGGAGTTTAGCTTCCTTAGAATATTCTAGAATATATTTATTTTTCTACCATTATATTTTAGATACATTGTTTTTCCTTCTTCATAGATAAACTATAAAATTAAACTCCTTGTTGCTCAAACCCCAAATCCCACGGCAGGTTAAAGATACGCTTTGTTTTAATCATGCTTAAATCTTACTGAGGTCAAAGAGGGATTCTCAAGTGCTTAAAACTAAGCATGAGTTAAGTGCTTCACTGGAGTGAGTCAGAATGAACAGCATTTTGCTGGATCAAGGCCTTACGGATTCACGGTGGGATTAGTTGTGTGATTACAAGTAGCTTTGTGTTTTAAGTGTTTATTAAGTTAGAATCCAGGAAAAATGTTGCAGAAGCTCTCTAAAAAGAGCTTTGGATAGTCTTCTCTAAAGATTTGTTATTTTTTTTCTTATTTTAATTTTTAAAATGACCTAATGATTATGTGCTCATTCCTTGCATATTCTTATTGTTGCCCTTTGTGAGTGTTTCTTTTCTCCCTTTATGCATACTAGAAAGTTAAATAGTAAAACAGGATAAATAAGCAGGTATTATGTGGTAATCAAACTCTTAATGTCAGTGTTATGATGCAAGTAATGCAACTCAAGGTCTCTTATCCTTCAGTAGCTAGACAGTAATTGCCTGATGATAATCATGATAACTACACTCCCTGGAGTTACTTTACTGCTGTTGAGAAATATCTCTTGAATCTCTTACATGAGCATGATGAAAACCCCCACATTCAATTATTCTACTGAAAGTTGAGTGATTATGATGCATGTTGCCTGACACGGTGATTTACACAAATCGAAGTTTTATTCTGCAAGGAGAGATAATATTTTAAAGTGGAAATAATTAAATCCAATGTGGAAACTTCGTTCATTGCTGAATGCAGGGTCTTCTTGTTTGCAGAGCAGGCATTTTATTACCTGTACATTACCCACATTACATCCCGCAGCAAGTGGGGATGTAACAATAACTGATTATATTAACAGGTTATTTCGGAAAAATATGGTTGCAAGGAGTAATCACTTCAGGTCTGGCATGAGAGGTGAATGGAAATTACATCCTGTTAATTGTTTTGTCAAGTTTGTCATTTTTTGTATGAACGATGATGCCTTGTTACCTGGTACCCCTGAAGCCACTCTCTGGTCTACAGCCAGCTCACTCACACAGCCCAAGGTGGACTTCATTTCTCCATGTTTAGCCAACAGCACAGTCATTTAGGCTGCCTAAACTGGGCACAGTTATTGGTGGGTTTTGAATATTAGTTTACTATGAAAAATAACCTTTTTGCAATGGATACCACAGTGGATTGTGGATAATAAGATTCGGTGTCTTATGCAAATTATCAGAAACAATTAAAATCTTGGAAATGGGCAGAAATATGCCAATGTATTTTTTTTTATTGCTTCCTTGGGAGGTGAGGAGTGTTGAAATGCAGATTGTGGAAGGTCTAGGCAATGTGGTCTTTTGGTTTGTAGCTCTCACATGGCTATTACTGGGATAGATGGGGTGAATGTTTGGGATGATGTGCTGGATGCAGTGATGGCAACAGCAGAATACCTGCTGACTCCAGGTGGGGAGTGGGGGTGGGGGCAGGATTTCACTTGTCCTCCTTTGATAACAACATAAAAACTGCTGGACTGAAGTGGACCACCATCTCCAGCCATTTCCAGTTACAGATCCCTAGTAAAAGAAGCAGGAGGAGTGAAAGATAGACCTACCCTTGGCATGTTCATTCAGCCCAGGCAAGAAGCATTTTAAGGCTTTACTGAGGAAAGTTTACATTTGTGCCACGCCTGGCAGCCCTGATTAATCTGCCTAATACCTTTTAAAAACAATTTATTCTTTTGGTTTCCACAGAATACTTTGGCAATGAGCTTCATGATCAAAATGCATTAGGTAAAAAAGTACCGCATCCACCTCAGTATAGTCTGTAGGTTGTCTCTGTTCAAAAGAAATTATTTTATTAATCTATAATCACACTATGTGAGTGTATCAGGAAGGCTGTCCCATAACCTCTTCTCACCTAATAGCCATCCTCCCTGCCTCTGATCCTCATCATTCTTCTGCTGCTATTTTCCAAGGTGCGGGTCAGTTTATTTTCCAAACTGCTGATCTCTTAAAGGACTAAGAACCACTTAGGTTATGTGCCTCAAACTGTACTATTTCCTCTTACTTTTAAAACTTGTTCCCTTATGTTTTTGAGTTCCTCCTATTTTGAAAAATAATGAATAATTCTTCTTCTTCTCTGTGCTATTCATGTTTTTACTGTTGATGTCTTTCCCAGTCTGATGAGTCCTTGTCTGTTTAGTCCCTTCTCCTATGGGAGCTGCTCCAAACCCCTGATGAGTTCAGCCATGTGTCAAATAGAGATAATAGGTTATTTACCTTACAGGTTGTTATGAAACTGAGTGATTTGATACTTTAAAAAGCTCTTTGAAATCCTTGGATAGACATATTTTCTATTTATTAGCCCTTTTCTTTCTCTCTTAGATTAATGCAGAAACACAAAGGTATACAAAGCAGTTGTTTGCTCAGGATGTCAGAATTGCCTGATTTGAATTTTTCATCAGGTTTAAGTCTTATTTTCATCTGAACCACCTCATCCAATACTTAACAATAACCTCGATAACAATGTTACTGAGCCATTTAATTTAATTAGATAATCCATTACTCAAAAATGCACAAATCCAGCAGAACCAGGGGAATTTTTTTACCAACTGGCAGCCGCTTTCCCCAGGTCTTGGAGCACGCACGAAGTGTTGCAAACCACTATTCTCTGTTGTGTTACCAACTCATTGTGCGAGTTTATGAGCAATTAAACAAGGTGAACTAAATTCTTCATGCCCTTACAACGAAGTAATAATGGTACATTTGGAAAAGTTTCACCAATTTCAGTGGTGCTTCTCCAGAATTGCATCATCTGCTTTTCTCCTGTGCTTTTCTTAAGCTCAAAGAAACCAGAAGGTTTATGAATATATCACAAGTTAAAACATGTTTACATTCTAAAGCATATTAAAGCAATAACTAAAAATAACATGTTTTTCAATGATTGCAAAAGTTATTCAGCTCTTCGGGAAGCCCTCATCTTCTCTGAAGATGATGATATTTCCAAAGGACAGCTTGTCAGATGAAAATCTCCTCTGAAGGAGTCACATCTCTGAAGGTCGATGCATCCTCAAAGATTTGAGACCACACCTTTCTTATTGCAAATGGAAAATACCTTTTTTAAGGCACAACAATGAAGATGTCTTACAGCTCAATTTGACAAATGACTCCTGCAACTCATCCCTATTTTCTCCCTCCCTCTTTTCTTTTTTAAATCCATTCATATAGAACTATGCAAATTATTTTAAATAGACCTCAGGCTAATGACACTGTTTTAAATGTGTAACAACACTGTTTAATTTATTTGCAACAGTAGATCAGTGTTTCTCATATTTTCTGCTTTTTTTTTTTTTTTTATCAAGAAAGATTTAATTCATGCGAGAGCAGCAGACCTAGAATTCTGCTCAAGGATCCATGTCCCCTCCTGCCTGTGGAGCACTGGGAGGATGAGGAACACACTAATAATATTTTTCTACCGTAACCACCTCCATTTTCTTCTTCAGACGCTTTGTTTCCTGCACTAATATTCTAGTTCTCTCGACATAATGAATGAGCTTAGGGACTTGCAGCAGTTTCAGTACCATTTGTTTTTTATCCTAAAGGAAAATACAAACCCCTCTGTCAGACAGGACTCTGCATAAAAATAAGTGCTCTCTGCAACACAGAAGTTGAAGGTGACCTGTGGTAATAAATGATACAAACTTTTTTTTAAGCTGAAAGCATTCCTCCTTTAGTATTAGTTGTTCTGGCTAACATTTCCTCTCATGACTTAGGCACTGCATAGTGTGTAAAGCGTATGGTATTTAAATGGTAATAGATAATTGAGCATCTTAGTGGACTTTCTTATATCTCTCAAGTATTGTTTACTGATTTACTTGGTGAGAAAACAAAATTGAATGTGGATAAAACCAGATTTCCTCCTTTGACTTTTTAAACTTGAGAATGAAAGCAAATATTTTGCCAAATCAAAAACTGGTAAAATATTTGGTTAGGTCAAAAAAGATGTTTACATTTCCCACCTATTAATGAAAAGCACAGTAAAAGAACTATAAGAGAAATAATTTCAAATGAGAACAGAATCAAGAGATTTTATTTAAAAAGTAAGAAGCTTGTTCTTTTCTCATGGGTTTTTTTTTTATGATTTTTCTTCTATTTCTTAATTCCATGTTGTCTATTACCACTTTTTTTTTCCTTAAAGGTTTGGTGTAAATTTCTTTGCTTAGTTGTACTTCCCTATGAGAAAGAACATTTATTTTAATATTACTCTGTGCTATTGATCAATATTTATGCTATTAACCAAGCAGTTGTATAACAACCTGTCTGTTCCAATACCTAACTGAAATATTTCTTTCTTCTTTCGATAAATTGCTAAACTGTTCCTTTGCGAGTCCTCTTTATTGAGAGAATAAATTTCTTTATTTCTTCAGTAATAGAAGACAGTCCCCACAACTGAAAATCTTTGGGGAGCTGATAGCAGATGGGGCTCAGAGAAGTGACAGAAATGCTCTGAGCAAAGACGTGAAAGGATAATATTATTCTTTTTTCTGTTTGGAGACGTCATGCTTGGACTAGGGCCTGCCTGGGCCCTTGAATTGGGATTTTCCCTCAGTTTCCATAAAGGCAGGACTGAGGCCCATAGATGCACAAAGCTCTTAACAAACTAATTAATATTCACAAAAGCAAGCCAGGAATTGGAAAGATGAACTAATGAGAAATGATTAAGAGTTAAATATGCATGGCATAGCCTAACAACTATTAAAGCAAAGGACACAGTAGTTGCCTGCAAATATAGAATGTAAATAGAAGGGGCAGAGGAATTAGTGAGGTTGGTTCTGGAACTAATGAAATAATATGCAGTAAAATTGTTGTCTTTTTGCTTATTAAGCTTTCCCTTAAACTCCAATGCAATAGGTGATATTGGAAAGAAAAATGAGAAGGAAATGTCAGGATAATAGGCTAAAATTGAAAAAAAAAAATAATCCAGGCCCTACCCAAAATATCTGATTTTAATGACATTTTCTGCCCATGAAATCATTAAAAAATGTGAGAAGGGAGACCTTGAGAGTTTCAGGGCTGTCCTTTTGCCCCAGTGCCTGAGGAAATCATGGAGCAAAACTCCATGGGTGTGATGTCTAGACATGGGTGTGATGTCTAGACACGCAAAGGACAAGGGAGTCACAGGAGCAGCCAGGTCTGGTTGGCAAAGGAGATGTGGCTGCTAACCCGATGGGAGGATCCCTCTGAGCTGAGTGATAATCACAAGTGTGGTTTGGCTCGATATTAGCACAGAAGGCAAACCCCACCAAATCTCAGTAGCAAACCTGAGGCAGGAAGGGCTCTGTGGATGGCTCAGGAGGAGAATGGACTTCAGAGGGATCTTAACAGGCTGGAAAGACTGGCCATCAGTAACCTCATAGAGCTAGTAAATGCCAGTTTGAAGTCCAACACCCAGGATGGGGTGACCCTGTGCCACAGCTGAGGCTGGGGATTCTCTCCTGGGGTAGTAGATGAGAAGAACCTGAGGTGCTGGTGGGTAACATGTTGACATGAGTCAACAGTGTGGCTTTATAGTGATGCAGGTGGACTGCAGGCTGGGTTGTGTTATCAGGACTGCAGCCAGCAGGGGAAGGGATGAATGAGGCTCTTCCCTCCTGGGGACAGCACTGGGGAGGCCACATCCATAATACTGTCTAGTTTCAGGAGATGTACACAGAAAGGAGAGTTTTCTGTGGAAGGCTGCTAAGATGGACAAGAGCACCTCCCTCTCCCAGAGGAGAGGCTGGGGTCTTAGCTTTGCCTAGCCTGGAGAAGGGTGGAATGGGGTGGACTGAACCGAGTAGTGGTTTTCCCCAGCTCTTCTCAGAGAAGCACAGAGTAAGGACAAGAGACAAAAGTCATATGTTGCAACAAGGGAGATTCCAATTGGGCATTTTGGAAACAAAATTGACTTAGTGAGCATGATTAGACACCAGCCCAGATTGGCTGTAGAGATTTTCTAAACTCAGGTGATCATATCCCTGGGTTCCCTGACCTCACTGGGAAGTTGGCCCATCTTTTTCCTTTGATTTTATGCAATGGCCTAAATTGCTGATTACAGCTGGGTCTCTGTCACAGGAGGGTGTTCAGAGAAGCAGGGCGAGTGGAGAAGGAGGGAACAATCTGATGAATTAACCAAATAAAAGGATTCCTGGGTGGAGTTGAGAAGAATCTCATGGTCAAAGACTGCACATGCTTCAGTCGAAATCCAGTGTAGCCAAACAGAGAGTTTGGGGATGTAAGGGAAAAATTACAGCTACTGGGGTGCCCCCACGAGAAACCCAGGGCTCACTCTGGGCATGGGAGAGCTTTGTGATCAGAAGCATTTATGAGAGATTTTCTGTTGGTAATTGTTTTCTATATTGTTGAAACCAGATTTAAAATGCAAGTCTATTGCAAGAGTTTTTTGATATTTATTGTTCTAATTTAGTTGACAAATTGATGCTACTATAAAGCCAATGTTCTGTTAAATCTAGTTTGCTTGAAACAATACTTTACAGGTGAAACACTAGAATAATTGAAGTGTTCATGCCTGTTACGCTGCTTAAAGTGATTCACCTGCCTTTGAATGCATTCAGCAAGATTTACTTTAATACCCAGAACATTTCAGGTCTATCTGCATATTTAAAATCCTGTAACTCTGTTTAGGAAGCAAGGGCTAACAGCACAGCAGCGTGAGTGCTCTCAAAGCCTGGTGTGTGTAAAACACCGTTCTGGAGCCCAGTTTGTTGATGGGGTGGTGTGGTTGTAGCCTGGCTGTGGCCTGGAGACACTGGAAAGGTTCAGATCTGCCAAGTGAGTCCTGAAATCTGATTCCTGAAATATACTTAAAATCCTGACTTGGATTTGCTGACACAATAGATGTCTCTCATCTCTAGCATATATTTTATTTTAAAATTGTACTGTACACCCCAAGTAGCTTTACTTGTGAAAATGTGAAGGAAACGCAGGATGAAAAACTGTCTAGCTATAGATTGAATATTGGTGATTTATACTGGTAGTGGTGATTTCTGTGCTTAGAAGATCAAGAGTTCTTCTAAATCTGTATCTGACTGTAACAATATTGGGTCAGAAAGCATGAACCCCATCTAGGATAAAAAAAACACAACCTTTTCGCCTTTCTTACAAGAAATAGTATTATTGCAAGCTTGAAGTATAGAAAAAACCCATTATTGCTTCCAAGGTGGTATGCCATCTTAATAAGACCTATCTTCAAGACAAGAAAAAATGTACTTTTCAAATCCCACATGCATTATAAACCACCCTTACAAAACCTTTGTTCTAAAGTGCTGGCAATTTTACCTGGGGCAGGCATTTTGCTGCATTTAAAAGGTCTCCACAGGATACTACTAAATCTAAGGTGAACTATAAAGACCTGTGGATACAATGAAATTTAAAGTTTTTGTTTTTCTAAGTTTTTGTTGTTCTTTCTTTAAAACAATGCAACTTCCATCCTACGTAGATAAGCTTAGTTTATACTTAATATCATATTTGTAGAGAGAAAAGGGTAAAATGACTAACTTCATGTTTTTTTCAAGAAATATCATTAGAAAACATAGCACTGTGACAATTAAAGCAAATAGACAATTGAAGTAAACTAACAACATAACCAGTAATCTGTTTGGGTCATGAGCCAGGAAAGCCCATCTGGCATTTCCAGTGATAGCAAGAACAGGAGCTGCCACCTTTTATTGCATATTGATAAGGTCTGGTAACTACTGGATTGCTCCACCTGAATGCAAAATTGCAGATATAGTGGGTAACGCTGAATCACTAGTGGTAATTAATACACCAGAAGAAAAACATTACTGGGCACATGGCATTTCCAGTTAGATTAGGTCTACTTTGCTCTCAAGTACTGGAAGTTGAAATTCTGCAACCCAAGTACTTACCTGCGATAAAACAAAAATTTTAGGGACTGTCTATGCAAAAATAGATTCAGTGCTTGAGATGTGTGACTGGCTGTGGTGGTTTATGATGAGCATCTCCATAGGTTTAATGTGAAGTGAAAACAGGCATGAGGTAGCTGAGCACGGGTGTGTTTTCATTGCACCAGTGACAAATGCAGCCCAGGGGGAGTTGGCAAACACTTCCCTACACCTCCAGCAACCTGGATTTTAACCAGGACAAAGCATAAGGGAGAGGATTTTTTTCTGACCATGTGGACAGTTGAAGATAGTGCCTGGAAAATGAGATTTTATGATTAGGTTCTTCTTTAACTCAGTTTACAAACTCATGTTAGGATGAAATTAGTTTTACTTTTACTAGAATTTTACATGTAATTGGCAAATGCCAAACCTTTTCCTGGTGAAGACAAGATCTAACTCCTGAATTACACCCCATGATTAAGATCATCCTTTAGAAATATCCATATAATTTTATTAGCATTGAGAGATTTCCGTGTAGTAACCGGGAGAGCTAAGTCTAATAATGAAGTTTAAAAAAAAAGAAAAGAAAATAGCAAGGAAATAGAAGGTGCCAGAAAGGTTTCTCATTTTTCCTTACCAGTCTTTTTCCTGGTATGTATTTGAATGCTTCTCAGCCTTTTATACCTAGGAGCAGAGGTTATAATAATGGCTTTAAATGTGTAATCTTGTGCAATAAAGCCCCTGCCATTAATGCAAGGTTAAGTATCTGATTTTTAAACCTATGAAGGTCAGGAAAGTAAGGAGATAAAATTACCTATGCAATTTAGCTTGGAAGTTTAATGTATTAAACAGAATTTACAACTGCACGCTGTAGTGCAGGAGCATCACTCCCAATAGTATGAAAAACATTTTTTTAATGACTTAACTGGTCCTCTGACTGATCAGGAAGCAGAGAAATCAATCCCAAGCTGAGGCAGGACCATGCAGCGTGGAGCCTGCAGTTCCTCAGGGCCAGGCAGTCATCAAACCTGCTCCCTCACCCCTCGCCTTCCCAAGAGTGTGAGTTTATGAGACTCCACTGCAAAGCGGAATATACGGCCGGGCACTCACTCCGTTCTCTAGACAGAGAAGAAAAAGGCCTCTTCCATCGATTAATCAGTTTTCAGCTTCAGGCTTCAGGCTGATGCTCTCTGGTGGGATTTCTTGTACCATCCTAGGCAAGAGTGTGAAATAGCAACTGGAGAATCCTTGCACAATACGGCCCAGTTATTTTTGGAAGGTGACAGCCTGTATTATCCAATGTTTTTACAGAATCTATAAAAAGAGCAAGAAGAAAATTGTCTTCTTTTTTATTTTTCTCCCATTTCTTTGGACCTTTATGAAGTCCAGTTAAAGTCTTCAGACTTAGGGACTTCAGACTAAAGGCTCAGAATCCCCCTTGACAATTTAGCCATATCACAAAAATCACAGACATGCTAATTTAATGAGTACCAATTGGATGTGAGCTCTTGAGGAAGCTCAGCCAAGGACTCAGCTTATCAGAGGAGGGAAGCTGCAATTATATAGAAATAATTTCATGCCTCTTGGCTGATCTTTGCAACTGGTGTTTTTCTTTGTTTTTCCCTTGTTTTCTCCTCAACCTGACACCACCAAAATCAACTTGTCCTCACTCATCTCCTAGTTCAGCCTCTTCCCTTCCCACACCTCTGGTTTTGTATGTCCACCTCCTTTGTCCTTGTCACTGCAAATGATAGGGACATGTGCTGAAGCAGGAAGGAAGGACCTCCTCTTTCCCGGGTTCTTGCACACATTATATTCATGCCAGAGCTTTTGTTTGCTGGTTACCTCATGGCAGCTCACATATTGGTAAACAATAATTTGGACAATCTCAAAAAATTTATTCCAGGCTACAGATGTTAGTTATTTTGCTGGAAGACTATCAAAAATAGCAGGGAAGAGAACTGTTGCCAGACTGGATTATTGTGTGCCAAGGATGAATTTTCACTCCTAGTGAAACTCAAATTCAGATCAAAATCAGGATTCTGCTCCGTATGTGATTTAAAGGCAAAGGGGTTCATAGGTATTTAATTAATGAGGCGGGCTGAGACATGGATGATTCAAAGATCTGATGGTGAAGAATGCATAAAAAATATGGGAGGGAGGCAGCCATGATCGTAACTGGCTTAGATCACTGTTAACCCTTACCTGTGTGTGGTGCTTCTGGAGGTACTGGTGCAGCAGGTGATGGTGAGACATGCCTAGAGGACTGTCAGACCACAAGGGATTTATACTCCATTAATCCTTCTCCTTTCCTTTTTAAAGCAAAGACTTCCGAAACAAGGAAAGCTCTTTATACATCTTAATTATGGAGGTTACTGCAGTATAGGATATTTTAATGCCTTTGCTGAAGGTAAATTTGTGGCAGATTTAGGATTAGAAATGATGTTTTCTCTCCCTTCATCCTAAACTCAGTCTCACATCATCCTGACACAGTCTTTCTGAGTCAACCCTGTGAAAATGGGAGGCTGGTGGGGTTCTTCCAAGATTCTTATACTGTTAACTCTTTCCTACAATGTGCTCTGCTCCCTCCTTGGTAATGAGACACAGCCATGTATATTGGGAAATGGAAGAACTCAGAATGGGTCTTAATCTTAAAAAAAAAAATTAAGAATCAAGAAAACAGGCAGGACAAAAACTTATCTGTCAATAGTCTGACCACTTTCTGTCCCTTGGTGCAAGCAAGATGTTGTCAGAAGATTACTACTGCATAAAAATCTAGTTATAGAAAGCCAAGTAGAAGAATGCATCACACTTAGAAAAGTATTTCCCAAGAGGCAGCTTCTTTCAGCTGAGCCTAGACCCTGATCTCTCAAAAATAAATAAATATTCAGCCACATGGAATATTAGTTGGCTTGTTGCATAAGAAGGCTAAAAAGATGGTGTTGGTAAAGTTAGTGGGGGTAGTAAGAAGGAAATTAATATAATAGCTGGAAAGATACAATAATTCATGGAAAATTCATTTATAACATTAAGAGGATTGTTCGTAGCTGTTATTGCTTTCCCCAGAATGGTTGGAGAATGTGTCATAACCTACATTTTTTAAAGTGCAGTAGCTGTATAGTATGTTCACAGCCTATTTGTCTTTAAAAAGCCTTAGACTTCATTATAAAGGGAAACAACTTTAATAAAATTTAGTTACATTTGTTTGTTCATTTGTCTGAGGTCAGAGCATTTATATTAAAATCAGAGAGGCAGGGATAAATAGCCATGCCTCTTAGAGCTGTGTTTTATAATAATAATGGCAATACTAGGAGGTTTCATAATGCTTTTAACATGTTTTTGCCAGAATTGTTTGTCATAAGCCTGTACCTGTGCTTAACAGGTGTCTATTCTGTATGTTAAATGCGTAGTTTGAGAATTGAGTGATAGATATTCAGGTCCTGTATGATAATGGACAGAGAGTTGCAGAAAGGGAGAAATTGAACATTATGCATTTTATTGGAGCTTTGTGAAGTTGCAGATTTCAATTTGCTACAAACCAGTGGAGCTAGACCAATATTCACAAAGAGGGGAAATTTTAGAGGAATAAACCTATGGCTTTTTTTTTGTTTTGGTTTTGTTTTGGTTTGGTTTTTTTTTGTTCTGCCTCTTGATGTCTTAAAAGTTAAAACTCTATAATACTTTGTGCTAACGGTAAGCTTTATTACACTGACTTTGCAGTATTTGCAGTATTTCAGACAGCTACTGCATTATACTGTTTTATTTTAGGGTTGATGCTTGATGCCAACTTCTAGATGAAGGAGTTTTGAAGGAGTAGTGAATTTTATATCTCAGTAGTATCTTCTTTTTCTGTTAATAGGTTGTATGAGATGTAAAACCACACTATGCTAAAATGAACTTAAGGTTTATTGATAACTCCTTCCTTCAGCCCAGGTAGAAAGCAGCTGTGCTAAGCACTCTAATAAGTTACAAGATGTATTGTTTCATTATCTTCGTAAATGCCTCCTAAAATAGAATGAAAAATGCCATACCTGTCTTTCATTCATTTGAAAAAAAATGCAAATATGAGAAAAAAACCCAAACTTTTTGGTAGGCCACTACCTGAAATATCATATATTTAGACTGGTTTCCTTAACATTAAATTCTTGGTTTTAAACTGGAAAGCAGTGGTTTGTTACTTCACATTTTTAATGCTACAACTGTAAAATAGATTGTACAATCTAGACATAATGATTTAGAAATAAGAGGAAGTATGTTAATGTGAATATAATCAGTAAATTGAACAATTATTCATTATTGTGACATGTATGTCATGAGAGATGAATACTGAATGTTATCCCACTGTGTTAACAGTGACAATAGTATTTACCTTCAATATAATCTTTTACTTTTAAAATAATAAGATTGTCCAACTACCAGGAAATAATCAGATTTTAAGTAGCACAGCTCTAGAAATTACATTAAATAAATTTTTTATCTGTCTATCTATGTTTAACTGTTTTCTTTCACGTAACATAATAGATGAAGTTCAGTTAATGAAAATTATGTACTAATCTGGTAAAATGCCACCTCACTTTTAAATCTTTTCTTGCTTGCAAAATTGACTTTTTAAGGAGAAAAACTTCTATCAAGTATCCCAACTAATTGGAAAACTGTACTTGTGATCTAATGTGATAGGAAGTAGTCAAGACAGCAGAAGGTATCTAAGGGACATTAAAAAGTAACAAGACCTGCTTGTGTGGAGCCGACAGATGCACTTAAAATTCAAAAGATTAGCAGACAATACTTTATTACTTTGCCCTTATTATCAGAACTCTGCATTTTATTTATATATATTTTAGTGAAGTCTGCAAGCACTGAAGATTTTAATGTTTGTCACCTCCTCCTTATTTACTTCTTTATCTACATCTCACTCTCCATCCCTGGTATCTCCAGCAGAGGTTATTTCCACAATCTTTTCTCATCTTGCAGGCAGAGTTAGTACCATTTTTTTTTTTTTTTAGCTATCGGAATTTAATCAGGGAAGGTGCCTGAGTGAAGAAGGGGAAATCTGCTCTGTGCTCAGAGGTAAAAAATGCCAGATTTATGGCAGACCATGCAATCTGACTCTGGCCCTTTCTTGTGTCCATACAGAGCACCAGCTGAGGCAAGGATCCTATGGGAAAGTGTGCTCCTGTAATTAAAGCCCATATCACTCCGTTTATGAGGGTATTGTTAAGGCTCAAAGGATAAGCATCAGCCTGGCATTATCTGTCACTGACAGCCTGACATAGAAACTTTTAAAAGATAAATGGCCTGTTTTTAGGAGAAAAACAAGTCACAAACATCATCTCAGTAGATGTTGTTACAGACTACTGCACTTGCAACCCCAATTCTCCTGTTGCCATTCCAGAGGTGGTTACGTTATCTGACAGCCCCGTCCTGTTGGTGCCTGCGGTGGGACCTGGTGCCCACAGGGCCCTTCCCTGGCATCCAGAGCAGCTTTGTGTTTGAGACTTTCTCCAGCCTGGCCAAGCCTGGGACAAAATAACTCTTGTCAGGTTATAGAATCATAGAATCATAGAATGGTTTGGGTTGGAAAACACCTTAAAGATCATCCAGTTCCAAACCCCTGCCATGGGCTAGTGACACCTCTCACTAGAGCAGGTTGCTCAAAGACACATCCAACACGGTTTTGAACACCTCCAGGGATGCAACCTCCACAACTTCTTCATGCTATGGAGAGGGGTGTAAGTGGTACTCTTGCCCAATGCTATGGGCCATCCCCTGTCCCAGATGCTGGAAGTTTGCCCTTCCACCTCCTGCAATAGTGTCCTCAGAGCTTGAAGGGTTCCAGCAATTTGTGAAGCTGGAGACAAACCTAAAGACATTTCTGCTCCCACAAACCCCAATCCTGGCAGCTGAGAGCCTGTGGGGTGCAGTGAGGAGCTCCTCTGTCTGCTCCCCCTTAGCACATCAGACAATTCCTATTAGGTCTCCTGTAGAGTCACGTTAGCACAAACCAGAGTTTCCATGGAAAATAATATCCTCCAGCCAAATTAAGTTGTGCTGCATTGACTTAACAAACCCGTGTTACTGAATGCTCCTTGTCTGTGTCTGTTCCCTCGATATGCCTTCTGCTGTATGGAAACACCAACAAAACAGGCTGCTTTGCTCAAAATAAGGTTTGACAGGTTTAAAAATGTCAATGGTGGGTAGGATAGAAAAAAAATCCCAACGCATCTCATCAACAGCTGGGTTTTGTGCGAAGATTTCTGTCCACAGTCTGCGCTACCCATGGAAATGAGACTACTCATTCTCTTCATAAATATCCAATAAGCTATAATGTCATCAATCTTCCTAAAAATAAAATATTAAACACTGTAAATGGTATTTGACCTCTATTACGGTGTCTGGAGGATTAAAAATGCTGGGAATCCAAGCGGTGTGCTGTCGCACGTGTCCCCAGCCTTTGCTGTGTGTTTGCGTTTCGAGCCTGTGGCAGGGGATGCCAGGGAGGAGGACAACCCGAGCCAGGGCTGCCTCTCCTGTGGTGTGAGCCCAGCACTTCTCTGTGCTTTCACTTGGGGCTCAGAAATTATGTTGGAAATATGGAGAATGTGCTACTGTGACACCTCCAGACGTTATCAACAACATGGTATCAAACTGCATTCCGGCGCCTTCGCTTTCAGTTTTCCAGAGATAATGTTTTTGCAGGACTATTTTTAAAATCTATCCTTACAGTTCCCTTCTGAACACTGATAACATATTTTTCAAAACAAGGATGAATTTGCCATGGAGAACTGCCATATTTTTCTTTAACAGCCAATAAATAATATTTTGTGTTGCTGAATGAGTGAGGCTGAACCGGTACCTTAAGTTATTTGAGAACACAAGATTATTATGGACTAATGCGTCCATTCCCATTTCCACCCATAGAATATCCATCATATTTCCAGTTTGAAATCAAAGATATGGAGCAAAGAATATCATCTGGCTCTAGGGCTTTAATCTTCAGTGGGATCTGCCTGAAGAAAGAAAGGGGAAAAGGAGAAGATGGATGATAGAGGATTTTGTCTCTATATGTATGTTACTAATAAGGACATGAATAATAGTCAACACGAATTTATTAAGAAAAAAATCATGTCAAACCAATCCTTTTCTGTGGAAAGTGCTATGTGTCTTAACATCATTGTCTTTTGCAACTGTGTCAGAACTTTTTTCATAAGTCAGCTGAGGAAACCTGGTCCAGGTGCATTTGCTGTGGGGAAAGGAGGGAGCAAATCTGCGGAGTTACTGATGGTTCACTGCAGTGGGCTGCAAGTAAATTTAGGATTAGGATTCAAAATGAGTTTAATAAATTGGAGCAGTTATCTGAAAAACCAGGACGCTGTTCCACCATGGAAAGTACAACATACCACAGTCAGCAGGAATAATTAGCAGCCTGAGTACCAGATGGGCAGATGGCATTGTTGTAAAAAAACGTATAGAGTCTTATAGTGGATCACAGAGAAAATATGAATCAGTAGTGTCTTGCTCCAGAGGAGTCAAAAACCATTCAGGGATATATAAAGAAAAGGACTGCACTAGTACTAATGTTACCTGGCACCAAAAGGCTTCAACTTTGTCCATCAGACACAGGAACTGGACCTCAGGAAAGGTCTTGATCGTAATAGAAGTGCAGAGAAGAGCAGTGAGAACCATCAGCAATGGGGAAACACGAGGGGGGAGTAAAGAGGGGGAGAAACAGAGTCTAAAGAGGGTGAGAAACAAAGAGTAAAGAAGAGAATATACAGGAGGTCTTGCAATGATCAAGAAAGGCTGGTGCAAGCTGAAGGACTTTTCTGGCATAATGCCTCACTTGGTTATGAAGGGCTGGTAAACTCCAGTTTTAATTGTTAATCCCTTCTTCAGGTCAAAAGCAGACTTTTACCTATTCTCTGCTGATATGAACAGTATACAGAAGGAGAAGAGAGCTGATAGGAATGAAGGAGTATTTAGCAATAATAAAAATATTACAAAAATAGGAAATGAGTCCTTTTACTCATATGCCATGTAAGGCTTTACATTTTGAAATCTCAAATTGGCTGGAAAATTGATTTATTTTCTCTTATTTTAAGGATGAATTATATAATACATTTTTTTTTTCCCTTTCCTTACATATTCTAAGCCAAGTCCATTCCAACTTTTGGTGCTCTGAGCAGGCATATTTTCTTCACTAGAAATTGTTTACAGAAGTAGAAAGATAAAATGTAAATATTTCCATTTTCTTGGGGGTAATTTTACAAATAACGATAAAACATACAGTAATATTAAACTATTTTTTGGAAAATCTAAAGGTCAAGCTTGATCGACTGTCTCTGAGTTATACATTACTTTACCTATAAGCTACTAATTAAAAAGTGCATTGTGCCCAATAAATGTCCAGTTGGATTTGTGTTCTCCAGTAGTTGCTTCTATCAAAGAGAAGTAAACAATCATTTTCTAGTTTTTAATGGAAGTCCATTATTTAATAATGGTTTGGCTTTTGCCTTCGATAACTTTTGCTGTCATTTTCTTAATGTAATCTCGGATTAGTTTGGATGGCATATTCAGTAATCACACTATGGTTTTTGATAAAAATGCACTGAGTGCTGGCCTCAAATCCAAATGGCTACTACACACCTTTCTAACTTGGAAATAATTTTAGGTCCTTTCTTTTGCTATTATGGACTGATAAATCCCCAGCCTAGAACTCAGTTACAAGCTCTTCTTTTCTCTGTGGCATTATAAAAAACCATAACCTTTTGAAATCAAAGAAATTCTCTCTTTTGTGAGGATTCACTTGCTTGTTAGTTTACTTAAGCTCTTGAGTTGGAATACTGAATAGTTCCTGTTCCCTGCATGCTCTCTGGGGAGACCAAGGAGGAAATGCAGATGGGTTTTAGGTAGGTCAGCTCCTGCACACTGAGTGTTTGCTTGACGTGCTACATCTTGGCTAGAGTATATCATGGCAAGAACATCTGTAGCTGAAACTCTGGCACAGAAAAGGTGGTGTTGAAAAGCATGTTGAGGGGCTACAGGGAGCAGTGTGAAAGAGAGGAGCTGGAAGTGATTTTGGCCTGGCTTCAATAGGGCAGGCAAAGCGTACGTGTCTCCGGGCAGCTGTGGAGTCAGAGGGGATCCTGCTTTCCTTCAGGCATCTCCCTTTGTGTCTATAAGGGCTCTGAGACTGTTTGATCTTGAGAAATTTTCAGCTCAAAATTAGGCAGAAAACTTTCTGAACTCGTGCTTAATTTCTTTTGCTCTTAAAGTTCCCCCCCCCCCCCGCCAAATTTCTGTTAGTAATTTTCTACAAAACTTTGCTGACATAGGAGCTACTTCAGCAGCGTACTATGAATATGTGAGAACCCCTAACTCGCATAAAATTGCATGTATTGCAGGTGCCCTCTCTTAACTAGGAAAATTTAAAGCTACTGACTACAAATCCAAGCATGAAATGATCCGAAGTGGAATTCTGTATCTCATATGGCCTTTTCCCCTTCATCTGAATTTAGCCCCCAAGTGTACAGATGCATCGTGCTGCACCCAAAGGCAGGATTTAGCCTCCAGACAAAATGCTTGCCAGTGCTCTCACACAGTAACAGATTGCAGTTCCAGAGTTGCCAGTACACTATTAAAATTGCAGATGAAGGTTTCTTTTCACAGACACAAAACATTACCAAAACATCAATAGTGGTTTGTAGAGAGTGCCGGGCTGCTGGCATGGAGCTTTTCAAGTGCAGGTACAACTTCTCACACATCTATGGAATATTTATTAGTTCCCAGATTGCTCACTAACTGCTATGAGTGGGCAAGAAGCTTTAGGTTCGTACTATAACTGAGGTAATTAAAATGGGTTTAAAATAGCTTGAATTGTGCTTGCTAAAGTTTGTTTCAGCTGAACTGTGGACTAAAGGGTGGCAGCGTGGCCTTAGAAACACTTGCCTTGAAGTTTGGTTTATCTAAGTTTTAGCTTGCCCTTGTGGTGACATTAACACAATCACATAGGCTTTGAAAGAGTTAAGACTGTTGGGTAGTAATTAATAGTACTTATTTTTATAATAGACTCTGTTTTTTATTTTTTTTAATTTTTTGAATATGGCACAACCAAACTGAAGTCGGTGTCTTTAGAAAGGAAAGACATTGTTCTTGTAAGAGCATCAGTCTGGAACTTCAGAGATTTATATTCAGGTCTTGGCCCTAAGGTTGGTTTGGAATAGGCTTGGTCTGGCTTATTAGAACCACTGCTAGGAAAAGCACAGCCTCCAGAAAGTTGTGTGAGATGCCTCCACTCTACTGTTGACCTTACTGGAAATTACTTCTGCCCACTCAGGCCATCAAATTCTTTCTGTCTCCCTCCTCCTTGGTTTCAAAAGATCTCAGTTGGCTCCCTGGCCTTGGCAGTGGAGGGATGGAACCCCTGTTCAAATCCCATCACTTTTTGTTGTCATGACTGGCCTGCCACAGCTCGGTAGAAAATCCATTTTCCTTATTCCAGTACTTTCTGCTCTGTAAAAAGTTCCGGGAGTGTTTGAAGTGAAAGAACAATTTAACATCCCTTTCTGGCCCTTTTCAGTACCAGTTCATTTTTTTTGTTGAAGCCTTGGTTTACACAAGTGCGGTTCTCTTCTGCCTAACCTGTAACATTTCCAAAAGAAAAGGCACGAACCATAGATTTATGTACTTCCTGCTAAAAACCCATGTTTTTAGCATCTACAGATCAATTATATCCAGTTAACTCATTGGTCTTGAGTTTTATTCTCTCAATTATTTTAAAGCACAATAGGTACTAAGATTATGCAGATTTTATAAGTATTCTCTCAGTTTAGGATCAACATATGTGCAGCCCCTTCCTGATCAATATTTTAACCTTTTAAGTAATTTTTTCTTCACATTTTCCTGTTTAGACTGCAATCCACTTTATAGGTCTATAATAATTTCCTATTTTTTGTGTAAACATTCTTTATCTTTCTTTTTTAATCCACATAGTCTCTAGTGTAATAGTGACTAATCTAGATCTTATCCACCCCAATTCTCCCAGCTCCTTTCTCCTGCTGCTGTAACCCTGTAACCTTACTCAGTTTTTTTTCCCTGGGTTTTTTTGTTGCTTTTTCCTTTTTTTTGTTCCAGACCATATGACTCAAAAGTCACTCCCAGTTTTTGCTACCTTGAGACAGAGATTGTTTATTTTTGATTCATTCCTCTCCTCCTATTCTATTTTTTAAAGAAAGGGAAATCAATCTTCTGGGCTTACTTTGTAATATCTATATATCCTTATGTCAGTATTAATCGCTGTGCTTTCGCCTTGTCCAAGTACCACCTTATTTATTACATTGTTTTATTTTACAATAGCCTGAACCTTGCATAATTTCAATAACTGATGGTTTTCTATCTTGATCTTCTTAGCTAGAGTCTGTAAAACAATTCTGTTTAGCTCACGGCTTATGTCTTGACTTGTATCTTTATTCTCAAATATTTTCAAGCAGAAGTCGCAAAAATAGTTCTTGTTATATATAAAGAAATAGAGAATAAAGCCAGGTTTGAATTTAATTTCGTGTGAATAGTGCTTTGGTCATTTCTGTCTCCTGCAGGAAATCTTTGCCATTTCTTCATGTCACCTTCCTTCATGAACCCCCAGTCTTCTTCAGTAATTTGGTCTTGTAAAGTGATGGCAGGTCGTAGCTGTCAAGGGGAAAATGATTGCTTGGTATATAAGGGCATAAGCTTTTAAAAGGGTTTTAATAACAGGAGAAACATTTTTAAATGGTCTCTGTATAAAAGGGCAAATGAACCTATTACTTTGGTAGTGGTTTGTGGTATTAAACAGATCGGCTGTTTTATGCCTAAATGCCTATAATGCCCATGGAAATTTTTTTTTGGTACCCCATACTTAGTTAAAATTTGAAATAAATTGGCCTGGTGATCTCAAAGGCACAGATCTTCTTTCTTGAAAACATCCATGTTAATAACAAACTCTGTTGACCCTCAGAAGGTTGGTGCAGGGTACAAGGAAGGCATGGAGCTTTGGAATAGGGTAATCTAGTTTTGCTACACCCTTATGACAAATCTGTCTTATACCTGACATGGACTCTGACAGCACTAACAATCTAATAAATCAGTCACAGGTAATGCATGCTGAAAGCTGCTTTAGGGAAAAAAAGAAAGGAAAAATTGGGGGCACTTAGGAGTATGTTCTTTTCTTCCCGTCGCTCTAAGGCAAACTGATTAAAAGCCTCTGTATTCTCTCAGTAAACTTATCACAAGTTATTCCCATCTTCCTGTTAGAGTACAAATACCAGCAAGTTACATGTCTAGATCAAAATTATTTCTAAACAGGGGAAAAATAAAGTCTTAATCAGGTGTCAAAGAAACCAGCTGGGAAATTGGCTGATCCCATCAAGAACATTATGATGACAGCAGAGTAAAATTTTGAAAGTAAAGTTAGTATAAACATTTTTGACAAAATTATGATCCTTAGGATAAAAATACTTCCTGGTTCAGACTGAGAATGTGTCTAGTTATTTTTTTCCCTTGGAAGCACTTTTGATTTTTTGATCAGTTTTAATAGAGGGGCTTCTCCAAGCCAGGTTATCTGCAGAGTCTGGGGGGTATTGAGTAATATATTGAATGGGAAGGTAATAACAGAACTGGCTCTGTCTCAGAAGAAAGAGAGAAGGAAGTAATTCTTTTGAACTCTGAAGAGCTCAACTAACATATCTAATTTGGAACTGAGTTGCCTGTGCCTCTGCAGGGGGAGAAAAGAATGGCACCTCTGGTCAATTTGTGTCTCAGCCGTTACAAAAAGGAAGCAATATGGAAGAGAGAGTAACATTCGCTCGTGTCCCATAAGGCAGAGACCTTCTTCCTTTCCAAACCTGCCTCGTGGATGCTCAGGGATCATCCCAGAGCTCCCCTTCCCAAGCACAATAGAAACTTGTTCTGAATAATTAACGTTAATTTTGGATGTGGCAGCTCCTACTCAGAGCTCCTGAGTACGAATTAGTTTGCCGCAGTCGAAATGGTAATCTCAGAGTTACATATTGCTATTGACCATGTGCATTCTGCTATGTCCTGCTCCTTCTCCAACTGGTTAAAAATTAATGTTAAAAATTAATTGAACATAAAGATGTAGTACTAAGCCCACAGAGCATGTTGTGCTTTACACCTTTTATAGTTAAATAATTCAAAGCAAAACTAAATTTATACATAATTCTATGTGTGCTTATTTATGTATATGGAGTACCACAAAGTCTTTTTTATTTGGGATGTGATATATAAGTTGACAGACCCTCTCTCAATGTGTCGTCAGCTTGCATCAAGTCCCAAAATATACTCATTTCCATCCATCATCTGCTGCTTTTTCAGTTATCCATGTGGAAGAGGGTTTTCTGGTAGGAAGGCTGAGCGTTAAATACACATAGAGACCAGGTCACTCTTCTCTCTCCCCAGATGGTCTCCCCAGGGCAGGACTAGTAGCTTCTGCTGTTGAGCTACTGCTCTACTTGGTTATAGACAAACCAAGGAATGGCACCTGCAGGCCCAAAAAGTGGTATATTTCTAGAGCAAAACTGCTCATTCTAAAAGGAGTTAAGACATAATATCTACCTACCTATTCTGCAGGGAGTACATCCACTTCTTTCAACTCACATAGCATGTTCTAACATGAGAGAAAAAAGCCTTTTCTAAATGAAAAGAAAATGGTATCTTTCCAGATGGACTACTGAATAGCATGCTTTTTTCTCTGTTAAAAGCATTTTCTTTGTTTCATAGCAATTTCTAGGAGGTTTTCAGCTAATGTACTGTGGAGACACATATATGTACATCATGCAATCATATGTGCGATGAAGCAAATAAATTGACACACCTTTTTGGTAAATGTTAATAATGGTAGAGAGTGGGCACAAAAATTAACTCCTTCCTACTTAGTATGTTTTCCTGCTTTCTAGGCAGAAAAAGATTTAATTTCATCTTTTTTCTTGAAAACAACACAGTCAATAAAAATTCAAAAAGAATACAGCCAGGACCTTTACGTGTAAGCATCCCCATGAATGAATATTATAAGCCACAGATGAGTTAAATCTGGCAACGATTTTCCTCATGAAAAGGTTTACATTAAGCAAAAGTCCCAAACACTCTCCCTTCTACCTCTTGGTTTTGTTTGTTATTCCCATAACAAGAGATCGTGATATGTTGTGCCCAATTTATGTGGGGTTTGAAAAAGATTTTGAAATAAGCCTTCAGCAAACAAAGACTTTTGGAAGTCATAATGACAATTAGAACTAAACAACTTATAACTTCAAGTAACTATGCAGAGGTAGAGTGCAATTAGTAGGACTGACTCCTGCCTTAAGGTCCTTGCAGACTTTTTGGACAAATAGGGAGTAGTAGATGTGTCTTCTAAGTAGAAGATGAAATTTTGAAAAATAAGGCCTTGTATTTGCAAGAAAAAGTCCCAATTGGGTATTTTTCAACAAGGTGTAGAACACCTATGAAATTCTAGAGAATAATTTCTCTCTTGCATTATTCTATATCTTGTTTAAAACACGAGCTGAGCATATAGTCATCCTCATACCTAGTGACTTTTCAGCACAGTATATTGAACAATCAGGTGAAGAAATCAGTTAAGTGCTGAAGGGACTGGACAAAAAGAAAGAGTATCGAATTCATCCTCAAGAAAAGAAGTGTCACACTGACAGTATATCTGTGTATACTACCTCTAGGAACTGTAGGTTACCTATAGTTTGATATCAGATACTGGAACCTGAGTGGCACTATTTGTCAGCAATTGTTTCTGGTTTATATCCGCACATCCTCAATGATGCAAAATAACTTTCTAATTGACTTAAAATAGATGGGGATGTCCACTGTCTCAAATAGGCACTTCTAGAAGTACAGTGAGAAGCTGCACGGCATTGAAAGGTGGTTTAGATTTTCAAATCCAATCTTGGCAAGAGGTTTTGTTCATTAGCGCTGTCTCTTGTAGACCTGATGGAGGCAAGGTAATAGAAATCTTTTTTATTGATTGGGACTGTACTTCAAGAAAGGTGTAATTGCCACCCTAAATTTAATCTTGTAGGTACTCATCTGGTGCCAATGTTCTGTTTTAGCATTAATGCCTTCCTGGAACTGCTAAAGTGAAAGCTAAAAACTTAATTTCACATTAACATTACTAACTATGATCTAGATCAACACATAGTAGTAAAATATAGCAAGTATTTTTGATGTCTGATCCTTTGTCTAAGTGTTTGTTGAGAAGGAAACTCGCAAGACATAGCAAGTGTAATTTGCTTTTTAAATCTTTTGCATTTGGGATACTATTTACATTGGAACAGTTCGTAACATAAAATAAAAGACGAAACTTTAGGAATAAAGAATAGAGAGTCATTTATTGGAAAATATATTGGATACATTTAAAAAACATTTTGCTATGTTAGTTATATGTGGGAAAAAAATGTTTCTATTAGGAGCCGGGCAAAAGGGAGGAGGAATGTTTCTGTGAATTATAGTACCGACAATTTTCCCAAGCTTTTTTAAACATTTAATTTGCAGTATTCAAAGGTCTCATAGTCAGTATTTTTTATTCTTATAAATTGATGATAAGGGTCAGATCGTATCTTACAGCTAGTTACTGTTGCAGCCCTGAAGGTTCAATCAAAAAATCCTTACTTGCGCCACTGTTCCCCTTAATTAACTCTGGAGGAGTGAAGGAATGTCAAAACTTCTGTATTTCTCTGTCAAGGCACTGAGATTTTGGTCTATAGTTGCTCTGAATCTTCCAGTGAGACAAACGAAAGGAAAGCATGAATGCCCAGAGCATGGTTCGGGATGTACCTTACTGAACCGGAGAGTTATCCAAGGTGACAGTTCGAAACTCCTTTTTTTTTTTTTTCTTTTTCAGTGAATTTATAATTGGTTTCCTTATTCCCTTCCTCTCACTCCTTCCTCTTCCCACCAGGTTTCCTTCCATTTCTGCATACCATTCCATTCCATTCCATTCCATTCCATTCCATTCCATTCCACCCACATAAGTACTGTTGCCTGTGATGAAACACGCGGGTCCTCCCTTGGCCACTGGTGGGTGAACCAATGGTAGATCTCTGTAAATCTGAATTTTCAGAGTAAGACGCAAATTTCTGAGAGATCCTAGATTTTCCAACATGTCACTAAGCCCCTCTAGTATGATTAGAAATCTAGTTTTCTAAAATGTTTCCAGAGATTAAGACTGTATGACTACATGGAGCCTTGCATGTCCTTAGCATCTCAAATGTTGACTCTCCTGGGAGCAATGTAACAGAGGACAAAGGAGAACTCTAGTGTAGATGTAACTAAAAGCCAGAATTTCGCCAGGTGTTTCACTGATACCTCCCCAAATAAATGTTGATATTAGAAAACCAAAGCATTTGGCTTTAGCAGTTACTCAGTGGAAAGACACTACAAGCTGGAGAGAGTGTTAGCTAAATGTTATTGAGAACTTTCCCTCAGTAGTCACTGAAACTTCTCACTGAAACTTTTCACTAGAAGCAGGATCTTATTTATTTACTTTCCCCTAGACACTGGGTAAACACACCTGCTTAAAAATAGGGGAAGAAATTATGAAATTTATCTGTGCCTTCAAATTTTAATGGGAACAGAATAATATGGCACTAAAAATCTTTATAAAATAGTCTACTATTTTAAAATCTTGTTATTGTTAGGAGCCGTCATCATGATGGTGTCACTACAGTCATGGATCATGAATTTGAGCCTTGCCATGGACTAATTTGAAAATAAATGTAGGTTTATTGATGTATGAGAAGTGTTTGTTGGTTTTTTGGTTTTGTTTTTGGTTTTTTTAAGTTCTTCTGTGTGATTATATGAGGGTAAAAGGGAGAGAACTAGCAGTTTCTTCACACTATACCTTCCCAAATCGAAAACGAGCTCAGTGCCAGATTATCAATACCCAAATGATCGTCTTCATTGTCCTGCTGTTATGTTATCTTCATCCTATTGGGAGCTGCAAAAAAGAAATGAGGGTTCAGCTGCTTAAGGGACTATAGAAGAAACAGCCTTATGTATGTGGTGTCATGTAAGAAATATTATGTGCAAGCGTTCAAATGATTTATTATAGTTACTGTGTTTTCTTTGGAATTTTTATGTAATTACGGCAAAATCAAAATCCACTTTTTTTTTCACAATTTTGACTTAGGTAACCAAAGTTTTTATTAACCAGGGAATGAAGAACATGTTTTTGAAAGGGATTAAGCAGTGAAATGATGAATGGAACTGTTTCCAAAGCATGCACATAAAGTGATATCATCTAGCTAAGGCTGATTTCTGCTCCATCGCTTCAACAGGAAAATAGCTATATTGCTGAAATGATTCAGCTTAGGCTCTATTATTTGCGGTGGCACTTGACAGTTATGGAGTTGGAATTCAATTTCTTTCATCTAAAGCAGGTGTGCCTTAAAAAAATCACTCTGCCACTTCTGTACAACGCATGGAGATTGTTGGCTTCTTGCCTGAAAACGTTTCAGTGCACTTATCCCATTTTCATACAGCAGAAGTTGTCCATGAATATCATCTTGGTTTAAATACATGAGTGAATTTTCTTTATCCCAAAACAAGATAATAGATGATATGAAAAGCTTTATTTTATGCCAGCACATAGATTAAGAACCCATTTTGAAGGGCAGTTTTGTAGAAATCTATATTATAAAGAACATAAAGATATTGATATTAATTTATTATTCAGGACAAGAAGAAAGGTGCTCCTTAATCTTGATGTATCTGTATTTGATATGACAGGTTAACCTTGATATTAGCACCATGTATCTGAATTTTACTTTCCTCTTTGACTCTAAAATACTTTACCGTAGTTTCTGATAGTGATGTATCCAGGTAGCAGTTGTTTATTTGTAAATAGTACATGGCACATTTATTTTATCTGAAGAGAGAGTGTACTTCTACAAGTGCCTGCTGGGATTTAGGCAGAGTAAGGATTTGATTTTACATGGAAAATATGTGTGAATATCTGGAAGAGTGCTACATATTTATTGAGGTCAACTGAAACCATATGTGAGTGTCTGTGTTATATTAAATATTTCCATATATCTATATACACATTTATACTAAAATATATACCTGGATTTTAGATGTGCATATACTTTTTTGTCAAAAAAATTTATATATGTAATTTTATATATAAATTAGAATGTATAATGAAACTTAAAATGCTGGAAAGGACCTGTCCTGTTTTCTTTTGGTAAAAACATATGTGAAGGAAGTTTGAACACACATTTTGTACCAAACAGGACTGAAACTTGTAAGTATCCATGTTGCACACAACTGTGTGCAATTACTCCAAACCTCATTCTGAAGTAATGTGTCAACTGAAGTCAAAATATATCAGGGAAGACTTTCAGTAGACTGGTTTCTCCTGTGTTCATGAATCTCTAATGAGAGCTAAAGAAAAACAATGTAATTTCCAAATCAGTAATGCTCTTCTCTCCCATTTAAACTTTAAGAGGAGATAAATTTTTATTGCAGGGAAATCATCAGCAGAATTGCAGAATGAACATGTTTGTAGGTTTTCGTTCTTCATTAACTTATCTGAGATTAAAAGGGTGTTCAAGTATTCATACACACTACAGATTTTCATTTTACTGTGCACTACCATAGTTCTTGAAATCCTTTAAGGACCAGCAGCAGGCTTTTGTCATCACTAGGACTGAGCACACATGGAGTCCTCCAGGCTGACGGGGACCCCAGGTGGTGAGTTCTCCTGGTAGGACATGTTGCTGTGTGGATTCACCCTGGCACAGCTGGAGTGTGAGGCCTCACCTTGAGTGCTGTGTTTAGTTCTGGACCCCTCACTACAGGAAGGACATTGAGGTGCTGAAGCATGTCCAGGAGGGAGCTACCAAGCTGCTGAGGGGTCTATAGAACAAGTCCTGTGAAGATAGGCTGAGGGAACTGGGTATGTTTAGTTTGGAGAAGAGAAGGCTGAGGGTGGACCTTGTTGCCCTCTACAATTACCTGAAAGGAGGCTGTAGAGAGGTGGGGATTGGCCTCTTCCCCCAAGGGAATAATGACAGAACCAGAGGGAATGGTCTGAAGTTACGGCAGGGGAGGTTTAGATTAGATATTGGGAAGAATTTAGAGAGTGGTCAGGCACTGGAACAGGCTGCCCAGGGAGGTGGTGGAGTCACCATCCCTGGAGGTATTTAAGAAAAGTGTAGATGTAGCACTTCAGGGTGTGCTCTAGTGCCTGCAATTGTTGGTTTGTGTCTGTTTGTGAGTGGCTGTGGTGGGGTTTTGGGGGATTTTTTTTGTTGTTTTTTTTTTGTGGTTGGACTCAATGATCTGAAAGGTCCCTTGTAACCATGAAGATTCAGTGATTCTGTGATTCTGGGAATTCTGAGCTCTTGGGTGCTTCCAGGTCTAAACCCTCTACAGTGTATCAGGATGCCTTTGAATACAATCTCAATCCCTGAGCAAATATATGTGCTGAAGGTATTCCTTGATGATACAATTGAAGATGATTGAAGGTGATACAATGAGGAAGATGCAGTCATTTTTCTTTCTCAAATAGCATTAACTAGAATTTCCTTTGTAATAAGCACCCAAAAGGTCTGACATACATGTATAGCTCGATACTGTTTATATTTGACTTTGCCCTTTTTATCTCCTATTACTTCAACTTATTTCTCAAATCATTTACAAATAGGCATGCAATTTTTTCCTAAAACTCCACAGTTTGTCTATCCACAGACGCTGAATACAGTTTGTATAACTTGAGCACCATGATTTGTGATTTAATGTATAAACAAACAAAATAATAGTGATGTTAAGGTCATTAACTGCAGCAAAGGGTTGCCTAATATGACAAATTGTTTATTAAAAACATCTTGTGTTTTCAGGCTGTACTGAAATCAATAGTATATTTTGTCTTTGGAAGGCAGACACTGGGTGCACTCATAGGGAATGAATGGCCTGTTGCCATTCCATTTACTGGTAAATTCCAGTGTTAAAAAGATCTGCTATTGGGTTTGCCTTTTCTTAATTATCATTTTCTGTAACAGGCTACACTTCTCGGTACCTTTATGCCTTAAAATAAATATTCATCAGACAGGCAAGTTTAGCACATTAATATTTAAACTGTTGTTGAGAAAATACACCATCATGATAGCTTGTAGTGTAATATTATGTACCATTTATATCTAACTAGATAACATTGTTTAGCTTAAATTAATTCTGTTGGCTTAATTAATGCTATTACTTTAATCCATTTAGAAAGGAGAAGAAAACAACCAAGGAAAGAGTGATGGTATCAGATAAGACACCAGATACAATATGAATTTCAACTTTCTGAAAAGCTCCCTGTTGAACAAATGATGCAGTCGTTGTCTTAGTCTCTCTTGGGACTCGTGCCAAAGTTTTTAAATGTAGTTCCACTGGAAAAGACGCCCGTTCAGTCTGTTTTGTTTGGGTTGCCCCTTCCAGCCCCAAACAAATGTGCTCTAATGTCTGTTTTGAATGTAAAAGTCAGCAAGAGCATTTGTCTTCATGTCTGCCACAAAACTGGCTAAATTATCCGTATCTCTCAAAGAGTCAATACAAATTAAAAATACGCAAAAGGTTTCTAAGAGAGTGATTGCTATTCTAGCAAGTTCATTAGCCTTCTGAGGAATGTTGTTGGCAGGCTTTGTTTAGCAGAAGTCCAAAACAAAGTAAACCAAAAATGTCAGAAAATGAATTGCAAATCACTTGGCAATATAAATGTGAGATCTAGGATGTAGATGATGAATAATTTGGGAAAATGTATATTGTCCCTCCAGGAATCTTAACTGCGCTAAGATTGCAGCAGAGATAAGGGAATAGCTTGATTAAGCGAATGTAGGCCATCCAGCTTTTCCAAGTGCACCAGCAAAACCAGACCCCAGACACTATGTAGTCTGTGGAAAAAAAAGAAAAGAGTTCTGCAGTAAGGCCTTTTTTTTTTTTCCAGAGCTCCCTGTGTCCATCTGCTGAGTGTTTTCAAAATATACTGTGAAAAAAATGCTGCTAAAAATGATTTTTTCACTCAAATTTTGTGAGACTAAGCTGAAGACCAGTGTTGGGACGATTTCTGTTTAACATTTTTATTGACTATCTTGATAAGGACACAGGGTGTATCTTCAGCAAGGTCGCAAATGACACCAAGTTAAGCAGGAGTGTTTTCACATGAGGAGAGGGAAGCTCTACAGGGAGACTTAGATTGGATCATTGGGCCAACATTAATGGTATGAGCTTCAAGAAGGCCAAGTGCCAGGTCCTGCACTTGGGCCACAATAAGCCCATGCACCACTACAGGCTTGGGGAAGTGTGGCTGTAGCTGCCTGTCAGAAAAAGACCTGGGGATCCTAATTGCCAAGAGGCTGCATATGAGCCGGCAGTGTGCCCAGGTGGCCAAGAAAGCCAATGGCATCCTGGTTTGGATTAGAAATAGTGTGACCGGCAGAAGTAGGGAGGTGATTGTCCCCTTGTACTCAGCACTGGTGAGGCCACACCTCGAGTATTGTGTCCAGTTTTGGGCACCTCAATACAAGAGAGACATTGAGGTGCTGGAGCAAGTGCAGAGGAGGGCAACAGAGCTGGTGAAGGGCCTGGAGAACAAATCGCATGAAGAGCGGTTGAAAGAGCTGGGGCTGTTTAGTTTGAGGAAGAAGAGGCTGAGGAGAGACCTCATCACTCTCTACAACTACTTGAAAGGACACTGTAGAGAGGTTGGTGCTGGTCTCTTCTCGCAGGGAATGGCTTCAAGCTCCAAAAGCGTAGGTCTAGACTGAATATTAGGAAAGAATTTTTCAAAGAAAGAGTGATCGGGCATTGGAATAGGTTGCCCAGGGAGGTGGTTGAGTCACCATCCCTGGACGTGTTTAAGAGTCGTTTAGATGTGGTGCTGGGGGATATGGTGTAGGGGAGAACTTTGTAGAGTAGGGTTGATGGTTGGACTCAATGATCCCAAGGGTCTTTTCCAACCTAAATGATTCTATGATTCTATGAAACTAAGTCAAAAGGAGGAAATGAGCCTCCTAAAGTGGAGACGTGGCAATTACCTTGCACTTTCTTCCCCAGGAAAGGGAGGTTGGTTTGGTTCGGGTACCTGCAGGTGCAGTCACCTGGAGCATCCATTGTCAGCTGGTGCTGAGGGAAGGGAAGAGGCTGCTCCACTACAATTCAATAATTTTTTTTTTTTTTGATAAACTTTACATGCCATTTCTACTGTATTGTTCCCAGTATTTGAAGGTTCATAACAGAAACAGAGCAAATCATGAGTTTTAACTCCCATAGCAAAACATGGTGGTCAATCTCATGGGAAGGAGAGAAGATTGCAGATGACACAGGCAAGGCTCAGTGCCTTTTCTTCGGCCTTCTCAGAAAGGTTAAATGTGACAAAAGGTTTAACATGATCAGAATTAATGAGGGAACAGTAACACAAAGGAGCGTAGGGAAAGTACTGAATATTTAGATTCAGAAAAGTCAGATTTAAAGCCTGTTTTCAAGGTTAAATGACCAGGCAATAAACAGGGATTTGAATTCATGGAATTTACTATAATCCATGCTAGTCAATGAGTTTTGTATTTTAATATCTTATAATTTGTTTTGGTATTTTTTTTGAGGGGTAGCTCATTTGTTTTCATATATTATAAGCCAGGTAATTTAAACTAGACATATTGAATCCATCATTTTTATTACTAACTGTGTTTCTAGATTTTCAGCAAGCCTCACAAATCGAAGGAAATGTATTCATTCTCTTTTATTTAGAAAGTTTCCTTCTTCACATCAAAGCAATGCACGTCCATAGCAGTGCAACCAATCAGTATTTCTGTAGAGTAAGCCATGAAACTGAAGAGTGCTTCAAACAGTCTTAAAAAATGTGAGATGAATCATTGCTAGAGAGAGCCATGTGTTTACATGTATCATTGATGGCTTGGCATTCTGGACATGCATAATATACAAAGTCTTTTTTCTACTTTTTCTTTCCAGACTGATTTACTGTGTAATAGTTTATTCATGTAAAAAAAAAAAAAAAAAAAAAAAAAGAACCCTGGGTTTTTTTATTTCATATTTTCTGTTAAGTGCAACAGAGTTCCTCTTCATTTGTGAAATGACAAATATCATACTTCACAGTTTCATGAGTAATGCTCTAAAGCAATCCTGGTAATCTTGGTCTGCTGTACTAAAAAGGGCACCTCTTGACCTACCAAGGGAAAGTCTCCCAGGTATAAACACCTGCAGAGAATAACTCCAGTTTATCTTGGCCTATTCCTCCTTCCATTTGGATTGCTTCTGTTAATTATTTGACAAAATGTGCACCATATTTTCCTAGGTGGCAGCCAACCTGTTTAATATATCTTTTTATATATAGAAAAGTACAACACTTACTCATCTTATCTACATCAGCTGCATTTCAGTATTATATAGGAGCTGTAATTTAGTATGAGAATGTAGTTGCTAAGAAAATCCATACAGAACTTTAATTCTGATATTAAAATCTAATTATCATTAACAGAATAAAGTGGCTATCTGAATAGATTTTTGTGCTTTTTCTTAATGTATTATGTAATTGGAATGAAAATATGTTGATTTTTGCCCCTAGCTTTTGTGTATAGATAAATGACAGGGCAAACTGCATTTTTGAAAGCTGACAATTAGGCCAAATGGTTCCAGTCAAGACACTGGAAGAGTGTTTGAGTTATGGGAAATGACCATGGCTTAAAAATGTGACTCTTA